>CANYBF010183705.1:0-14730 GCA_948192965.1 Dalechampia spathulata
CTTCTTGAATGCCTTATGCCATGTAATTGTATGCTAATCAAACTTGAACCTAATTGTGTGCTTAGGAGCTTTCATTAAAATTAAATAAGTGAACATAATAAAATGGAACATTAATAAATTTGAAATCCTGAACCCAAACTCTGAAGAAATTCAGGCCGCTTTCCAACACAGGAAGGATCGGGTTTTATTTCCTAGTTTTCTAGTCATTCAATTGAATTGACAAAACAAACTGGGTGGCGACTCCATTTTTAACTCGACGCGATCTTTCTAGGTTAAAGACCAATCAACTATGGAAATGCGCCATTGAGAGCAAGCACCATAACATTTCACATCGAACAGCGTGCAGCGCTCCCGCGTCCGGGGCACACTACTCTTACACAAGCCTTAGCATGAGCACTACACCATAATTAGCTTTGATTACTCACTCGACTATCAAACTTCTAATGCCAGAATTAGGTTAGAAGCCTTAGCATGAGCACTACATTGCATTTAACTGTTATCACTCACCTGAGTATCTTGCTTCTCGTTACAACATTTGGATTGTAAGCCTTAACATGAGCATGCTCTATGAATTATCCTCAATGGAGTACCCTTAATTCCTAGCGGATTATGTTTTCTTTCCTATGGAGTTACAAGCCTCAACATGAGCATACTATAAGTCTCAGCATGAGCATACTGCGAGCCTCAACATGAGCATTAACTAGGTATTATCCTCACTTTTAGGTGAAAATTCATATTATGATTAGGTCTCATTTTGTCAACTTTTACTTATGTTACTGTAGAATGATCTTAATCAAAGGGGTAAATTATTGACCCTAGATCATCATCCACATGTATGTATTCTCATATTTTCTTTGATACAACTTAGTGCATATCTTTATTTTTGATTCTAGGTTGCATACATGCATTTTAAAGCATCATAAACCATTTAGTCATATGGCACATCTAGCTTTTGGCTCTCATGATCTGGTGCATAAAGTTAGCTTTTTCATGCGCGCATGCTATGAACTTATATTTTTCTTGATACAACTTGACACAGGTTCTTAATATCAAAACTAAGTTGTACACACGTGTTTCATAGCCTTATGAGTCATTTAAACATATGACATATCTAATGTATGGCTTTTGTAAGCTGACATATGAAGTGATTTTTCAAATTCATGTATAGCATGTATTGCTTCTTGCATAGCATGAAGTTGATTTTTCAACTTCATGCTCATAAATAGTACTTCTTACGGTACATGAAGTTTAAAAATCAAAATTTTACCCTATTGCTAATGTGTGATGGACCTTTTACCTCTTGGATCTTATATATATCCTTCGAGTATTATATTTTGGTAACCCTTAATCAATTTTTTAAGGTAAAACTATACCATAATTAAACCATAATTAATTACACTTAATTAATCTTTTAAGTAGGTAATTAGAGACTAATTAATCACTCTTAAGCCCTAATCATACTCAAAAATCAAGGATTATGTCTCATTAAGCATTGGTGAGTTTGCTTTTACTTCTACATTTCTCTTCTTCTCTTGATTTTCATTGCTTTTGATGGGATTTTCTTGAGATTTTATTGATTTTTGGAATGCCACAGTAGCATTCATCCCTTCAGGATTGCTTAAATCATCTATAATAGTCAAACATACCATCTTACATTTGAGTTTTTACTAAAAAAACTCAATTTTCTCCTTTGATGAAAAACTTTATGTGATGCATATACTTTTTTTACGCAACACATGTAGTTTGTTTTCAACTTTATACATATGCATTCCACTTTGTGTGACACATGTATGCTTGTTTTAACTTTATATGATGCATGCATTCACTTACACAACACATGAATTATTTGGGTTCACAGAAAGTCAAATTTTCAATCAATATTTACTTTAATTTTTGATTTATTCAAAGTTTTCAATGGCATTTATGATCTCATAATGATCCAATTTCATAGATTTTAGCTTTAAAATTGATTATTCAAGTTAAATGCTATTTTTAATTTTATTTAGTTGTAATTGATATGATTGAGGTAGAATTTATCACATCTATACATTCATCACCACAATTTTAACTAAGGTTACTCTTAATTATTTTAATTAATTAATTTATTTATTTATTTATTTATTTATTCATTTATTCATTTATTTTACTTTATTATGGTGAATGAATTCTTAATGTAACCAGTAATTTACTAACTAAGAGTAATAATTTGACATCTAAATTATTTTAGTATATTTATAAATGATTATTTATTAGCATTATATAGAAGTATAGATAATGCTTAAATTATTTTATTTATACATATGCGTAAAATATTAAAAGTGATATTATTTGATGAAAAGAAAGGAGAGAGATGGATAAAAGAATAAAAGGAGTTAAACAAAGATTGAATGGTAAATTGAGTAAGAATAATTGAGTTAGTATGTAAATAACTTGTAAACTAAATGAATTTATATTAGTATGTAAATAGCAAGGATTGTGATGCATGAATCGGGGGCCTACATAGAGCAAAAATGTAATCTTCTCAAGGGGCTACCTTGAGGAATGAGGCTTTCACACCCTAATATGCACCTTAAATTCATGCATGCATATGTATTTTATGATCATGCTATAATGATATGCAAGCATGGATTAATTATGTTAAATGTCAAAGTATATATGTGTAAGCATGTATTTCATGGTAAGAGAATACATGAAGTATAGAAAATGTTTAAAGTTGTGAATGTATGCATAAAGGTAAGGTACAAATATGATTTACACATGTTAGATGGTAATAAAATCAAAATGGACTTAAGGGTGAATTAAATGTTCTTAATGTGCTAATGTGAATTATTATGTATATACATACATTATTTATTTAGTTGAAAGGTGAATAATGGAAAGAGAATATATATAGAAATGTTGTAAGCATAAGAAAAACATATATAACATGTTCATGCTATAAGAATGCAAAAAGAGTGATTCATGAATGATTGAGATGAGGAAAATATTATGAAATGATATAGAGGTGAAGCAATTCCATATGACATGAAATTTATAGAGAAAAAAATGAAAAGAAAGTGAGAAGATGGTTAAACTGATGAAAATGTGCATAAGATGCATTATGTATATGAATTCGACATGCTTATGTTGAATGCTTTTCATGAAGCTTAATGATGGAATTTATATGTGATATATGATTTTTTAGCATGCTATACATGTTATTATATGAGAAAGTATATGTTAAGCTATGTAAATGGCTGAAAATGAAAGAAGAGTGTTAAATATGTATGTTTGAAGCAAATGAAATAAGTTTTGTATGTTTATGAATTTTTCCATGAGAACCCTAAAGAAAACTACATGTAAATGACTCCTAAGTTTCTGTTTTAAGTGTGTATAAGGTGCTTGAGGTGATTATTTATGATGTAGAACATGAAACTTGTATGAAACGTGGAAGAAAATTTAAGTGATAATGGAAATAAAGTTGCTACCTAAAATCAAGAAATTTTTTTTCTTGAGTTTTAATTTGTTAGAAATGTGTCATGCATTGATTTATGATTAATTATGATTGAATATGGTGTTATAATGAAGAAAAAGAAGTTTGGTTGCATGGAAAATGAAATTATGTTATGAAAATGCTAAAGAGTAGAAAAGTAGGCATCCTTGGTGCTTACTTAATAAACTTATGTATACACTACCTTAGAGTGTGTTTAGGTGAATGGTTGCTTGCCATTAAGACTTACATAAATGTGTAATAGGTATATGCATGTGTATATTTACTATGACATGATTTTAAGGTGGTTTAAATGCTAAATGGATGAAGGAATACAAATATATGCAAAACCGGATTTGGTCTGAGACAGAATTTTGTAACCTTGCATAAAATTCACTCTTAAAGGCCTTAATGTTATCCAAAATTTTTGTTTAATATATCAAGTTAAACATTATTGAGTCTAGTTTCCAAAAGTATAAAGTATGATTAATTCCAATTTCATTTAGGCTATCAAAAGTGGGAAGCTATGCACAGGGATACATGAATAGTAATAAAAATAGTGCATTTTATCATGATATATAAGACATGCGGTCTTTTTACTTTTGGAGGCCTTAAATGATGAGATAATTTGCATAGTATAGCGTGAAAGAAAGCTTAATGAATCTAGTTTCTAATGGTATATGGCTTGTTTATATTAAAAGCCAAGAGGATAGCTTAAAAATTCATTTAATCTAAGTACATGCAAAAATGATATTTGCATTTTCTGGTTTTCACAAGTTTGAGTTGCATACCTTAAATATTTATGTTTTGATACTTTTTTAAATGGATTAATACTTTGATTCATGCATTAGATGATGGCATAAATGTGAATGTCTTTCATAGTTCATAGCTTGTTCCATAAGGTTAATGGTCTATTATGTTATCAAATAGAGTTTACTTGTATTTAATTAAGTATACTTAATGAATGCAAAAATGACTAGGACATTAAGGATGGTTGAATTACATATATGACTTGTATATACATTTATACTTGAATGTGTGGGTGTATAATGATATAAGTAAGGGTAATTACTTATGATTTGCTCAAATATAATTCAATGATAATTAAATTTTCATGATGAATAACAATTTGTTTAAGATACTTGATTAGCAAAAAAGCATATAAAATTATTACTTATGATGAATGTAATGCTATAACATGGAAATGTACAAATATGATTTTCATGACTACATGAAATTAATATGTATGAATTCCTTATGGTGAGAAACTTTGTGCAAAATGTAAATGGTTTTACTAATTAAGTTAATAATGAAATTTATTATAAAATCAATGAAGGAACAATGATAATGACTACTAATCATCTAAACAGGTTTGTGCTATTTAAGATTTCCACTATCAATAACTCGATCAATAATGGAAAGGTCTACATAAGTACACTATATTTATTTATTTATTTATCATACTTAGAATACCTTATGATGATTCTACATAGGAATTGAATTATGAATGTTCTCTTATAATGATGTTTTATGCATTATTAAAAATTTATGGCATAAAGGATAATATTACATGATGATAAATGTGTCATGCTTTTGAATAGTTGTTGTCATATTGAAAATGAATGCCAAAGTATATAGGTTATATTTTATGATATTCTAATACATTAAGTGAGGTTAGAAAGTGAATTGCCATAGGTACAGAGACATTATATAATCTCTATTTTCTTTATTCATGAAATATTAATTGATATGAATCATGAATAATGATTAATGGTGGAAGATTGATATTATACTTTATTATTTTCCATATTCATCATGGCATTAAGCATAATGCATACGTATGACATCATGAATCATTTACATAGACATTCATATTCACGATATGCCATAGAAAAGATATAAGGTGGGAAATGAGAGAAAGGATACATAAAAGAGAGCTATATGCTATGAAAGCATATTGGTTCATAGAGAAAATGGATTAGCTTAATGGAATCATATGGTAATATTCCTATATGGAAAGAAATATGGGTTTGTTGAACCATACAGTTATATTGCCCTCTTACGGGAGATGAGTATTGGTACATACAATACCTAGTATGACATTGTGCATAATCATACATAAATGAAAGGAAATATTATAGGAAAATTTGAGGGAGAATGCATAACATGATTACATACACACAGTCATGCATTATTCCTTAATTACAATGAAATGAAAGACAATGTTATTACAGGTGCATTATAAGTGTACATATATCGATGTTTTACAGAGACATAATGGTTTATATATAATTATATACATAGAGGAAGTTATAAATGACTATTTATAGTATTTATATTCATGTTTCCATAACATTTTATGTTATGTTGAAAAAGTAAAGGCAAAGTGAAAGCAAAGGCATAATATGAGTGCATACAGTTAACCATTCATTGTAAAGATAAAATTATGCTATGATTAACATAGAGAATATAATATTATGCTATGATTTACATAGAGAATGATTATTATTGATCTTATATAGTATAATTATCAATTATCATTAATCCATGATAAACAGACCATTATGAATGTAATATAGCATTATACAAAAATAGGTAGTTAATGTGCTTAATACTATTTGATAAAGGTTCACTAGGATTACTATAATATTTAATTAATAGAATTGACATTGATGACTTACATACCATGAAATAAGTAATTTCTATAGACATCAATGGAAGGTATGTGATGTTATTAGTTCATGAAATAGTATTCCATGATATTTGAACTATTATCAAGCGTTTACAAATGGATTTCAATATTATTGAGTTAAGGGGGCATTTTAATGCTACATTATGGTGATTTTTGTAAAGAATACTCATTATTAAGATATTTTATGTTTTTTTTTATAATGGCTTAGCAAGTATTTGAGTAAGCATCAACATGAGACATTCTTTAACATGTCTTAAATAAAATTTGATGTATTATATATTTATAGATGATAAAATATTTGAATCATGATGTATGCTTATGATACTATTATTATGCATTTATTATATAGCACCACTAAGTCAAATACTTAGTGTTTGTCATTTGATAAATGTAGGTTAAAAATTTAAAAGAAAGCATACGGATTTAAAGGTGCCGAATCGGTAGAATTATTTATATGCCAAAGTTTTAAAATGTTAAGTACTCATAAGTTATGTAATTATGCAACTATGTATATGAGTCCAAGGCAGTAAATAATTGCATTGATGTTTATTAAGTGTATGTGTATTTCAAAATTTTAAAAGAAAAATATTTTATGCACCCCTTATTGAATAATTAATAGTTTTAACTTATTTGAAGACTATTAATTATTCTAAAAGAGCATGTTACACCATGAGGGGTGTGATAGAGGCAGACTCAAAAAAGTTGTAAGATAAAGTCACCATCGAATGGTTCAAGATTTAGTTCAACCAACCTATTATCATAAGGGTTAAGTCAAACCCTTCAGAGATGGGTTTGGGTGGTGAAGATCTATTCACTTAGAGTTTCCAACTCAATTTTATCATTTTAGTCAAGTAATTACCCTAAGCAAGCAAGCATTCCTAAGCATACTACGGGTATAACATAGCAACAATCATGGCAGATATAGCAATCATGGTAAACAAAGTATGACATATGCATGATATATGAAAGATGACATGGCATAAGCGTGATATATGAGAAATAACATTACATAGGCATGATATGTGAGATGATATGCATAGGCATGGCATGTGAGATACGACATAGGCATGGCATGTGAGATGACATGGCATAAGCATGACATGTGAGATGATATAAGCATAACATGGGAGCCCAATACTCAGATGAGATCATTAATATTGATTAGGTCAACTGCTAGACCTATGGCTTTATTATGAGGCGCAAAAATCACCTAAAATCTAAGTTCAAAAGCTTACTGCTAGGGTTTAAGAGTCAAATTCTTGATCTCATGATGACTACTAGATTAGGTGGTCAACTATGGAATCTGGATGATCAGCTGCTGGATCAAGGTGATCAATTGCAGGTTCTGAGGTGATCAACTATTAGATCTATGCTCATACCACCAAATAAGTGTTTAATATCTCCAAAGATTGCATTTGGGACCCACTGTTGGAATATGTCATTATCTGGTCAACAGCTTGACTAGCAATCAAAGGATTAACTAAAATTGATTGTCTGCTGGATCAATTTCTTGCTACGCTAGACATAGAAAAGTAATTTATCTATGAAATTAGAATTCAAATGGTGTAGAGAAAATACCTAAAATTTTAAGCATCAATCTGTTGCATCATAACTAATTTTTTAGATTTTTCAAATGTTGCGAGTCATGAAAATATGACTCTTTAGAGAAAAAGTGCTTCAAAAATTCTAGAATTTTTGTCAGAAGCCTAATTCCATGAGTGCATCTTCATAAACATATGGAACACATTAACAGATCCCTATAGAAGCTGATGCATGTTAGCAAAAATTACGATGTGCAAAGTATATAGCTTTACATGCCACACATATCATGTAAAAACCATATACCTTCACCCTTCTAATTCATAAATCACTCTACCTTTACATCCAAAATTGATTTTCTCTCAATTGCAACATAAAAAAATCCATCATTTCTTCAAAAATGGTCGGATTAAGATGCAACTAACACCCCAAGACCCAAAATCCATCTCGAGCATACGACTCGTGACCCCTACCATGAAGCTTCTTATGGTGAATCTATTACACTAGTAAATAAGGGATTAGTAAGATGAGAGTATAAGTTTTAACTAATGAACTAATGGTATAATATGTAATTTGAGGAAAAATAAACCTAAACATGTATTAAGTTACATAAGCATAATCTGGTCAATTATAGAGACTGAATAG
This sequence comes from Dalechampia spathulata, assembly GCA_948192965.1. Classification (NCBI taxonomy): domain Eukaryota; kingdom Viridiplantae; phylum Streptophyta; class Magnoliopsida; order Malpighiales; family Euphorbiaceae; genus Dalechampia; species Dalechampia spathulata. The sequence goes on from CANYBF010183705.1 coordinate 8,346, forward strand.
AACGTATTCGGGTCAAGGAGTTAGATAGGATAGAATAACAATTGGGTTAGAAACTATGATTAATATACGAATTAAATGAACCAAAGTTAAATGTGCTTGAAAAGAGGGATGGGTGACCATCTAAGGAAGTGCATGATTTTCAATTACTAAACTATTTTGGATAATTTAAGCTATAGAATTGTGATCAGAGTAGAACGAGGAGTCTATTGTGCTAATAAAAAGTGTTTGTAATTGAAATATAGCTAAGGTTATCGAAAAGGGCATAAATGGTATTAATGAAATTATTTAAGGGTAAGTTAGGGATTTTGGAAAATTTGTATGGGTAATCTTGGAAAGCCCAAATCTAAGGACTAAATTGCTAATAATTAAAGTTGAGGGATTGATTTAAGATGTTTTAAAGTTTATGAAGGGACTTGTTTGGTAAAATTGAAAGTTTATGGGCTAAAGTTTAATTTCTCATAAATTTAAAGACTAAAGGAGTACTTTTCCAACTTAATCTATGTCCTACATTAATAAAAGACTTATATTTATTGAATTAAGTAAGAAAAAAGAGAAAAAGAGAGAGAAAAGCCAAACTCCTTGGAAAAGAAGAAGGAGAAGAAGAAAATCATGTTTAAGGTAATTTCTTAACCATTTTACAAGAATTTCTTTTAAAGTTTCTCATAGAAAAATTTGTAATTTTCAATTCTCCATCATTTGATATAAGTTTTACCTTATGAAAATTGAAAAATAAGTTGGTTGAAGTAAATGAAAGATTAGGGATTTTTGGGGATTTCTTGATTAAGATAGATTTAAGTTGATTTAATGATGGCATATGATATAATAACATGTATTTATTATGAAATAAGGTTTGGTTTGAATTACAATGATGTGAAATGACTTTTTTATGGTGAATGAAGAATTCGACCAAGCATGGGTTCTTTATAAAAATGTAATTTAGTTTGGTTAAATAATGGATAATGAAAGGAAATTTGTTAAAATTAATAATTTTAATAAGAAGCATAAAAGAAAGAAAGTGAAGTGATGAAAATATATATTAATATATTTGGCCAAAGAGGGGTTTGCATATATGTGAAGGGTTTGATGTGGAATGAATGTGTATTAGTGTGAATTAGAATGAAAAATGATGATTTGAAGTATTAATAATGAATAAAATTCAAGGGAAACCAATGTTAATTAAGATGGAAATTTTTGGCTATTATGGGTATTTATGGTATTTATTTTGTTTGAATGTGTATGATGATGGAAATGTGTTTTAATGATTGACAATGTATGATATCTGATGAGTAATGTGTAAAATTCTAGGTGGATAGGATATTTAAGGAGTAAATAGTTGTATATTATGTTTTTGATTTGAGATCTTGTACTATATGTTGTCGATTATGTTGGAATGTGAATTAGAGATGTGAAAATGATGTTTTAGAGGAAAGCAATTATGTTTTCTACTGGTGGATTGGCAGATTTGGTAGATGTGATTTTAGGATATCTGAATTACAGAAGAAACTCTGTCAAAATCTTGTCAGAATTCTATAATTTGGATATGTAGTTAAATAAGGTGAAAAGGGGGTTTAAAGATAATTTTTATAGTGATTTACTTTAGTATGATGAATGGAAGTAGAATGGAAGTGAGAAGTGGATTCTAGTTACTCTGTAGTTTTTACAGTAGTTGAAAAAGTTAAGTTATAAAGCTTATTTTGATAGTTCTATCATATTCTGTTATTACAACTCAAAGTGATAAAAGAAGTGAAGTAGAGAAAAAGAAAGTGAATAGAAATTCCATTTGAGGTGCATGTATAATAAACATGTTATGTATTTGTTTTAAAATGATATTATTAAAAGTATTTATTTAATTGTTTATTTTTTTATGAATGATTACAAAATTGACGTTTATGTTGTTTAAAGATTCTTTGATATGAAAAATATATTTTACTTGGATAATTAATTTATGAATTTATTCTATATGATATAACCTTACTTAATGTACGATTTGACAAGACTTTTTTTTAAAAAGAATTATGCTTTAGAACCGATAATAGATAGACAATAGTGAGGCAGGTAGCTGATAGTGAGATATTCCTTATTGGGTCAGAGGTTGAGATATCTGGTCCCTCCCCAACGAGAGGTGTGCACATTATAGTATATGATCACTTAGTGATGGGATTGAGACCCGTCTCCCATGCGGGTTTCAGTGACTCATCATTGTAACTTATGATCCAAGTAGACAAGATTCGTCACCTTCGGGGTGGGATTGAGATCCATCTCCTATCCGAGTTACTAGTTTCCTGTAACTTGTGATAAAGATAAAGGATATGATAAACAATAATAATGATGTAATTATAATTAAGGTTTTATAATTTGATCCCATTTTTAATATAATGCTTTAATTGTTCTATATCTTATTAGATATTATTTTATATGGTGATATTGGTTTATTTATGATGTACGATCACTTTATTTCTCAACAATGTTATCTTATTAACAAATCTCTATTTATTCAACAAAAAAGGTATTTGATCTTGCTTTTAATTATATTTGTTTCATATCATTATTTTATTTTCATTTATTATACACCAATGAGTTTATACTCAATATTCATTTTATTAAACGCAGATTAGAGAAGTAATTGAAGTAAAGACTATACAAAATTTGCACCTGGCAAGCTGAAACTATTAGAAGAGGATGTTCATGTAGTTATTTCAATATGTATGTTTATATTAAATACTATGTAAGTATGCAACTATGATAATACCCAAAGATAAAGTATACTGTTTACATATTTATCATATTTGTGTGACATATGCATATTTTATGGATAAGGTTGGGTTTTAAATGATTCATCACCTTAAGACTATTTACTCGCACAAGAATTTGGTTGGATTTAAAGATGACATGTTAATTTTATTTTATGAATATTTTTATGCAATAAAAGATGCCAAAGCCATAAGTTATTATTCAAATAGTCATTAAAATAAACTGAATATATTTTATCATCACAAAATTTTTTATAGATCCTTTGTAGAGTGATTAATGAATGCTTAAAATTTGATTTTTATTAATCGCACTACAGGAGCATGTTTCACCAACCGAATGTGACAAAATTAGATGTTAATTATGCCTCTAACTAATGCCTAATGATGTTAGAGTCTTCCAATTTTAGTTTTCATGCTCAATTTAGTTTGTTTTGCTATTAAATCAATCTAATTTTGCTTAATTTTTTGATTAAATGCCATTTTCAATTGTAATTTTAACTTTAATTACATGATTAGACTTAATTGGATGTTGATTTATTTCTAAGAGATGCCATATGTGATCTTAGAATCTTTCAATTATGTCTTTGATCAATTTTACCTAAAATGAATTATTTTGACATTTTCATGATCTGGCTTATATTAATTCATGCTTTATATGAATGATGCCAACACATTCTATAGGATTGATCAATCACATCCTCATATTATATTTTTTTTCCTAACAATGTTTATTTATTTTATTTGCTCGTACTCCCTGATGTTATATTTTCTTGAGCGAAGGAGTTTTTGCTTAATGACTAATATTTTGTATTTAAAAAGATGATTAGCATTTATTCATCATGCGTCCCCTATTTATCTTGCGATCCCTTTCTCTGAGCAATTACTATTTTATTTTTTGCTACTATGCTTGCCTTTATTATGCTTATGTCATATCTGCCATGATAAATGCTTTACATGTCATGTCTATGCCATGTCATTATTTTCACATGTAATGCCAATACCATGTCATCTCATATATCTTGCCTATGTCATGTCATCTCATATGTCTTGCTCATGTTATGTCATCTCACATGTCATGTCTATGTCATGTCATCTCATATGTCATACCTATGTAATGTCATCTCCACATGTCATGCCTATACCATGTCATTCATATTTGTCATGATTGGCATATCTCATTTGGTATGCTTTATCATGCTATGATTGTTATCATACTATATTATGTTGTATGCTTTATTCATACTTATGAATGCTTGCCTTCCTAAGGCAACTAACTCAACTAACTCAACTAAAATCATCAAATCAAATTTGAAACTTCAAGAGAATATATCTTTACCTCCTGAACCCATCTCTAAAGGTTTTGACTTACAACTTATGTTATGGGTTGGTTGAACCAAATTTAGAATCATCTAATGGTGACTACATCTTATGACCTATATAAGGTTTGTATCATTCCTCAAGGCAGCCCATTGAGAAGATCACACTTTTGCTCTAAGGAGGCCCTTAGTATTATCTATCATAAGCCTTGCTCTGGATTGTAACAAAAGCCCCACCCATAAAACCATTGTCAAACTATCATAAAGTCAATGGTACTTACATGATTTAGTCAAGATTGCTAAAACCCATGATTCTCATCTCCTTCTCTCTTGTTGGTGATATGGCCATAATTATACTGGCTACCAAACTTGAACCTCAAGGTGGATTTGATATTGGTGCCATCAATATATAGTATGATAGTTTAGAAGATGAATCAACAAAGGCTCATAAAATAAACAAGACTGAATTGTCAAAGGTTCAAAAACAAAAGAAAACTGAGTTGATTAAGACTTAAAAGCCTATTAAGCCATCATTAAAGTGCCATGGGTAAAAAAAAGGCTTGGTACTAATAATATATCATCTTATTTTCATAATATCATTAGAATCAACAAGTTTTTCACTCTTATCAACCTTAGGAAGAAATCAAACAATTTGAAGAAGTCAACTAAGGCAAGATTCATCATTGATAAAGCTAGTCCTAGTAGTGAACCGACATCGTAAATTGCTAACAAAGGGAAAGAAGTTACCAACTTTATGATAATGTAGTAATCAAGTAATTCAACAAGATGTAAGCTAATAACAGTATCTAGCCTTTGGTTATATCATCCCAACATTAATAAACTATCATTGAAGCCTTATCAAGCATGAGAATATATTCATAAATCATTGCGTATACTATGAAGAGTCATTTATCGAATCAAGAATTAAAGTCTAACGTGATCACTTTCTCTGATGTTGACCTCCCAATTGAAGTATTATGCCATAATAAAGCACTTTATTAGGGTGTAAATTATGAATTTTTCTACTCATTATATAATGGTGGACAATAATTTTAGCATCAATGTTTGCCCTTTAAAGGTGCTTATAAATCTTAATGTTCATACTTTTGGCTTAAAGCCATCGAAGATGATCATTAGAGCTTATAATGAGTCAATAATAAAGGTTACAGATAGCTTCACTATAACTATCATAGTCAGCCTAATCGAATCAATTATGAAGAAGATGATGTAAAATATGGACTTAATTTGGTAAAGATGTAGACTATTTTATCAAGGTTGGATTGAGTTTAACATCCCCACAACTAAATGGGAGGAGAGATTTAATGCTCATGATAAACCTTGTCTTATTCATAGTACATTTGATTGAATTCTTAATGAGCAAGTAGAAATAATAAGTGTTAAAATAGCATATAAAAGCTTCTTCTCTAGGCTATAAAGATATATCAAGTGTTATTATAGAGCATAAAATTCCAATCAAGCTAGGGTTCAAGTCTATTAAACAAAAGTTATATTGGCTCAAGCTAAATTGAGGTTAGAAAATTAAGGAAGACATTCATAAGTGGTTGTATGCTAGTTTATTGAGATAGTTGACTATCCATAATGGTTGGATAATATGGTTCCAATACTCAAGAAGGATGTTATAGTCATGGTTTGTATAAACTACTAGGGTTTAAATAAGATTTGTCTGAATGATGACTTTCCTTTACCTTACATCGCTACACTAATTGATAATGCAACTACCAGTGTTATGTACTTTTTTACTGATGCATTATCAAGTTATAATCAAATTCTTATGGTAATTATTAATAAGGTGACGATAGCTTTCATCATGAAATGGGGAACCTACTATTTCAAGGTTATTTCATTTGGTCTCAATAATGCAAGTGCATGTCATGCCTTTCTACAGTGGAACATGCTCCCCATAAAACAATTAATGATTTCCAAATAATGAAAACCATTGATTACTCCACAAAGGATGTAAAATTTTCTTTTACATATATATATATATATATATATGTGTATATATATATATATATGTCTATATATATATATATATATATATATATATATATATAACACTCATATTATATTTTAAGTTTACAGAAACATATTAAAATATTAATCTCACATTACATACTTACATTTACTACCTTATACATTATTTTATTAAACAACCTTAAACCTGTTAGTGTATGCTCTAGAGCATCATGTGTATTTGTACTATACGTTTTCATTAATAAAGGCATTATTCATTATATAGTACAATGTTTTAAATGAACTTGTTTTACTTGGAGTATTAAACTATATATTGAAGTCCAT
>CANYBF010183756.1:0-27383 GCA_948192965.1 Dalechampia spathulata
ATGAAAGCGGCAAGCTAGTATATCAAAAGAAGTATAGAGGTATGATAGGTAGTTTGTTGTACCTAACTGTTTCTAGGCTTGATATTATGTTTGCTGTGTGTATGTGTGCTAGATTTCAATCCTCTCCTAGGGAATCTCATTTGAGTACTGTGAAAATTTTTTTTAAATACTTGATTGGAACTATGCATTATGGTTTATGGTATGCCAAAAATGATTCTTTTGATTTAATTGCTTATTCTGATGCTGATTTTGCTGGAAATTTGTTGGATAGGAAAAGCACCTCAGGTACTTGTCATTTCTTAGGAAATTGTTTGGTTTCTTGGCTTAGCAAGAAGCAAAATTGTGTATCTTTATCAACTGCTGAATCTGAGTATATATCCGCAGGTTGTTGTTGTGCTCAAGTTCTTTGGATTCAACAACAATTAAGGGATTACAATGTTTGTGTTTCTTGCACTTCTATTAAATGTGATAACACTAGTGCCATAAATCTATCTACGAATCCCATTCAACATTTTAGAACTAAGCACATTGATATTAGACATCATTTTCTGTGTGATATTGTGCAAAAAGGGAATGTTGTATTAGAATTTATTGATACAACTCACCAATTGGCCGATATTTTTACAAAACTCCTAAGTGAAGAATGATTAAATTTCATCAAACATGAATTAGAGATTATAGATGTGTCATTTTTGAAATAGGAGTGATTGGTTGACTTAGGAAACCTTAAGAAAATTCATAAAACTCTTTAAAATTTTTCAGTTCTAAGTCCCCGTACGGCCGTACAGCATTTGGTACGCCCGTACGGATCCTAAACAATCAATTGCTTCATTTCTGGACCTTTTTGGTACAGCCTATACTTATTTTAGTACGACCATACGTGATGTGGTACGCCCGTACGCATCATTTCAAAGAATTTCTTCCAAAATCCCCGTACGGCCGTATGCCTGGGTGGTACACCCGTACGCGATCATGAATTCCAAATGTCTATTCATCGTATAGTTGTACATCTCACCCGTACACCCATACATGATATGAATTTTCAAGGCATTTTTTGCTCATACGGCCGTACGCTCAACCCTTATGTTCGTACGTGACTTGAAAAACGGTTTTAAAAACCTTATTTTTCAGTTTTTAACTCATTTTCACTCAGTTTTCTCTCAAATTTCCTCTGAAATCCTCTCCAAACACACTCCCAACCTCTCACATTCTATTTGCTCATTCCATATTAGTCATTTCTGGTTGGTTTTTCAATCTTTTAACTGTTTTTCAATTCTGTTTTTACTGTTTCATTGATTTTTAGTGCCTTTATTGCATTTTTTGATTTTTCTAGGCCTTTTTAGCTCTAGGTTCTTTAGAGTTTAGTGCTTAGGATTGTTTTTTGAACTTGTGTACCAAATTTTATTGATTTTTATGCAGGTTTTAATTTTTGAGTTTTTAAAACCTTGTCGAAACTCTGTCAAAATTTTCAAAACTTTTGTTTTTCACTGTTTTATCGATTTTTCACTATTTTTACTCATGTCAGCCCCTACTGATCATGATGGCTCTTCTTCATGGAGAGTCAAACGTACTTATCCTCCCGACTGTGGGCCTCGTGGCTCATCCTCTACTGCATCTGCCGTCAGGACCTCAATTCTGAGTAAGAAAGTTTTCTCTCACTCTCGTTTCACGTGTCATCCTACACTCTACCAGATCGGATTGGAGGATGAGGTTCAGGGTTATTTGACCAATGTACATTAGTCAAATTTCGTGTTTCTTCCTAATTAGTACATTCAGTCTGTAGCATTAGAGTTCCTACAGACCTTTTCTCTGTTTACTTCATTTTCCTGTACTTTTCATCTTTTTCGCAGACATCATTCTCTTTCTGCTTCTGAGTTTGATGCTTTGTTTGGATTTCCTTCTGATGGCATCTCAAATGCCAAATCAGCAGTTTTCGACCACAATTCTTTCTGGAGGGACATTGCCCTCAACACTGCCTTTCGACCCTCTCGTCAGAAGGCCTCTTGTCTTAAATCCCCCGCTCTTTTCTATTATCATAGGCTAATCTCTTATCTTATCTTATCTTTGGGAGGTCAGATTCTAATGACATTATCACGAGCCCTGACCTGATCTTTCTTTACTGTATGGTCATGGGTACCCCCATCTAGTTTGGACGTTAGCTTCAGACCTCTTTTCATGAGGTCGGCGTCTAGAAGCAACTTGGTAGAGCTATTCTTTTTAGCCCCATTATCCATCATATCTACCATCAGCTATAGGGTTTCCCTCCTATCCGCCCTTCTCCAGGACCCCATGGTCTTAACCTAGATCTTTCATTCATTGAGCACTCCATGCTCTTTGAACGTACTACTGATGACGAGTTCGTCCTCTATTCTGAGTATATCTCTAGACGACTTGCCCACCTTCAGTCATTGGAGTTTCCCAATGACACTATTTCGATCTACGGCCAACGTGCTGTAAAGGTACTTCAGCACCTATAGGTTCCACTGCCAGATGACACTCCTGCAGAGTGACGTGGCCAGCTTGCTCCTACTGATGACACTGTACTTCAGGGGGCCCTTAGTCGCAAGCGCCAGAGACACTTCTCGGGTGGATCCTCTTCTTCTGCTATTCTTGATCCTCCTGTATCTGCCTCTACTGATCCTGCTGGAGCTACTCCTTCTCTTGCTGATCTGCTAGCTCAGCACTTCATGACGCTTACTACTGCTATTGTCGGGCTTGAGCGACGTTTTGATCAGGTCGATCAGCAGCTCGCTTACCTCAATCAGCATACTACTTCTATTGATCAGCGTCTCGATCAACATGTTATAGATTTCCACAAGTTTCAGACTTCTACCTCCAAGGCTCTTCACTCCATCAGTTTTATGGTAGATCCATTTATTATACCTCCACCGAGTCCACCTCCTCCTCAGGACCCAGAGTCATAGTGTCTATTTTGATGTTGATAAAGGGGGAGATATTTTATGAGTTTTTAGGACTTTTGTGGATATTATTTATTTTATTTCTTATGTTCAGTTTATGTTCATTTGTTCAGTTATGTTATGTTCTTTGTATTTGATTATCTTTGTACATTGAACATCTTTTTGATATTATATATATGATGTTCATTCAGTTCATTATTGATGTTTGATTTTGATTGTTATATTGATGATTGTTATATTGACTATTTGATTTATATTTGTTATCCTTTCCTTTATAATTTGATTTATTTTTGTCTCATGGCATGTATTCTAAAACAAAAGGGGAGATTTCCAAAATTTTTAAATCAAAATTTCATTTAAATGAGTTTATCCAAATTGAACTTAAATTAATTGCCAACATTAAAAAGGGGGAGATTGCTAGACCCTAGGTTTTGATGTTCGAGTCACTTGTGAGCCAATTTAAGTTATTTGCAAGTTTTAATAGTGTTTTTATGACTGGTACGGGTGTACCGGTTTTGGTACACACGTACCAAATGACTTAGTTAAGTGGTATGGCCATACGGCTGACCGTACCTAGTTAGAACTATTGTATTGAGTTTGGTACGGGCGTACCATTAGGTGGTACGGCCGTACATGAGCTCGCAGAAAAATGGTTTGTCAAGAAACTTGTTTTGGTATTGGCGTACCATATGGTGGTACAACCGTACCACATTTCCCTCTCTTTTTCCAACGATTAGATTTGAATCCGTACGAGCGTACATGTCTGGTACGGCCGTACACGACTTATTGGAAAGACTTTTAAGTCTTTCAAACGATTAGTTTTCATAAGAACTTTTCATATCCTTCAATTCTAACAGTTAAATTTTGTAGAGCAACATCCTTTGAGCTTAGTTTATCAGTTCTAAGTAAGTTAAACTTGTATTTTTGTATTAAGCTTTCAAATACTCTCATTGTTGTTTTCCCACAACCTAGGTATTAGGTTTTATAATTGTGGGATTGGTGTGTGATTAATCCTTGGGGATTAAATTGTATTTGAGAGCTTGTGAGGATTATACTTGTAAAGGTTTGAGTGTAAGCCTTGAAAACACTAGGGTATAAGATTCATTTATGGAATCCATTGTGTAAATTGATTGAGAAATTAGTGGAATCCTAAGTTAAGACTTAGGAGAAAGTGGATGTAAGCAAGAGTTTGGCCGAACCACTATAAATTGTTCGTGTTGCCTTTCACAGAGGATTTTCATTCTCTTTTAATATTTTTTAACTTACTTTTTTTCATTATTTTTTCTTAATTAATCTCAATTAATTTTTTTTCTAATTTAAATATTATAACAACTAATTACATAAACTAATTACATAATGTTCATACCATACATTTAAAATTTAAAATAATACTGAATAAATCCTAGACATCAATTATATGTATTTTATATTTTAAAAAAATTAATATCAAAAAATATATGTTAATTACATTTTAATTACATATATTTTAAGTATACTTGAATGAGAAATCAAAGTGAAATGAAATATAAATATTTTATATATATTTTAATTGTAAAGTTATACAATAATGTATATTTTAAGTATATCTAAAATAACAATGTATATATGTTTAATATCAAACAATAAAAAATTTTTTTATTATTCTATATTCATATTATATATTATGTATATTTAAAACTTAATTGATATACACCATAAAAATATATAAATTTGATTTGGTTTAAAATTAAACTATTTTTTGATTAAAATTTAAATTAGCATAACTCAAAAATAAATGTTTAATATATTTTAATTACATATACCTTAAACATACCTATAAATATTTAATATATATTTTAATTATAAAATTATTTAATCATGTATATTTTTAGTATACCTATTGGTATACACTATAAAGCTATATAGATTTATTTTGATTCAAAATTAAATTATTTTTCTTTTAAATTTTATAATAAGATTATATAATGTCAGTTATAAAATTACATCCATTTATTTTAAAACTATATGTATATGTCAATTAATTTATAGAAATAAAAAAATACATTTAAATTTTTATAATATGATCAACTATAACATTATATAATTTATAATTAGATTTAATTTTATAATTATATAATTATCTAAAGAAATAAAAAATACATAGTAAATTAGAAAATATTAAATATAATTTTTTACGTATTTTAAATATTAAAAAAGAAGCATATAAATAAATATATTTTTATTATTAATATTATTAATGTTATTATTAATGATTGATTTCAAAAAAAATAGGAGATTTTCTGAATATATAATATTTTGTAGGGAGATAATATTTTACGTAGCCAAAATGTTGTATAGCGCCACACAAGTCCAAATGGAGGCCCAACCCAACAGAATGTCTGTCAAAATTGTGCAGTTTCCATGGCCGAAATTCTTCAAACTTAAGAAACTCTAATTGGCAGACGAGTACACTAACAACTATAACATGAGGCGACTCAACCCAACAATTCGTTAGCAACATCTCAGTTTACACAACAAAATTAGAAGCAATCACTCCCTGATAGATTTTGTGCAATCCTGCAAGATAAAACCTTCAGTAGGTGAACCCTGTCGCCCACAATTGTATTACAAATTGCAAGACCGTTGTAACTGTAAACCAAGGTAGTTGCAGTAGGTTTGAAATGATCAAACAGTTGGTTCATCCAACATTCCTGACCCCTCTCATACTCCATTTACGTCTCCTTCCTTTTAAATTTCAAACGCCCCCCACAAATCTTTAATTTCTTCCAAGATATAATTATAATTAACTTTTACAAGTTCGACTTGGCAAGCATGAAGTGTCATGTTTTGTTGGCTTTGACCATACTAGGAGTTGCAATCAGTGGATGCCAATGCAAAATTGTGCAGTTTATTTTCGGGGATTCACTTTCGGATGTCGGCAATAACAAGTACTTGTCCAGGAGTCTGGCTCAGGCGAGTCTGCCTTGGTATGGTATAGATTTCGGGAATGGACTGCCTAATGGCAGGTTTACTAATGGCCGTACTGTTGCTGACATTATAGGTATGTAAGGATTCTCAGTTTTGCTAAAATCTGATGCTTTAAGCATGGAAAGACTTGACATTTTTGCCTTTGTTTTTTCATGTAGGTGATAACACCGGTCTGCCGAGGTCACCTGCTTTTCTCGATCCATCTTTAACAGAAGATGTAATATTGGAGAATGGGGTAAATTTTGCCTCTGGAGGTGGTGGTATTCTGAATCAAACTGGTGGCTTGTTCGTACGTATAGTTTCGATCACATTCCTCCCATTTTGTTCTTTTACTAGTTGTAGAATTCCATAACGATTGTCCCATTGCAGATTCAAAAATTCTCTCTCAACAAGCAAATCGAGTTATTTGAAGGAACACAGAAACTAATTATCAGCAAAATTGGCCAAGAAGAGGCACAAAAGTTCTTCCAAGAAGCAAGATACGTGGTTGCCTTAGGAAGTAACGACTTCATTAACAATTACCTAATGCCAGTTTACAGCGATTCTTGGAAGTATAATGATCAAAGTTTCATTGATTATTTGATGGAAACACTTGAAGGACAACTTCGGGTAGGTTAGGTTGCTCATAGTAAAGATTTAAGAATCGTTTTTCAACTAGATACAACTTATAAAGGGTTGGTTTATTTTTTCTGTTCTAATGGCAGACTTTGCATGGATTAGGAGCAAGGCAGCTGATGGTGTTTGGGCTAGGACCAATGGGCTGCATTCCCCTCCAAAGGGTCCTTAGTACATCCGGGGATTGTCAGGAAAGAACAAACAAACTAGCCATCGCCTTTAATCAAGCTTCAAGCAAGTTATTAGACAATTTAACCACAAAACTTGCTAACGCCAGCTTCAAATTCGGAGATGCATACAATGTCGTTAATGACGTGATCAGCAACCCAACCAAATACGGTAAGTGAACCTACGCTCGATCATTGCAGATACAAAAAATCTCATCTGCCATTAACATCCCTTCTGATTGTGAGTCAACTTGCAGGATTCAACAATTCAGACTCGCCATGCTGCTCATTCGGAAGAATACGGCCAGCACTGACATGCGTTCCTGCATCAATATTGTGCAAAGACAGAAGCAAATATGTGTTTTGGGATGAATACCATCCAACAGATAGCGCAAATGCGTTGATTGCAAACGAGCTCATTAAAAAATTTGGATTCTTACGTGTTAATGGTCCAACAAGCGCTCCTTCCCCTTCACCAGCCGAAGCCCCGTCCTCTGATTGATTATCGACTGAATCATTCTATATATTAATTTGTTCATCAACCAGTTTTCTCTCTACATTTTTAACTATTGCCTGCATTGTATATTTTGCAGCATCTAAATAACTTGCTAGCATATCTTCTTCAACAATTTTTTCCTAAAAAATTGATGATGTTCATGAGTAAATTCTAAAGATTACGATAGTTTTCACCAAATTAGTTGCCTGATCGTACATGAAGAACATTATAGGGGACCAAGAGGCTCACGACCTTTCAAGCATCCAAAGGTTACACACACACTTGTTTGGTCCGATTTTCATGAAGAAGAAAATGATGTAAAGATGACCAAGTGCTCGGTTCTAAGCCATCAGATTTGTCTGGCAAGTGATGGGCATAATGGCCAACTCTAACATGAAATATCAAACACATTAATGGAATATCTAAAATTTAATAATTTAATCCGAATTTCGATATAAAGAAGAACAGATTAAATCATGCCATGGTTTTGTTTTTTTGTTTTATATATAATTGGAAATAGAAGGAGCATGATTAAATCCCATAGGACAAAAGCATTTGGCAATCTAGTTCAGCAATGGGAGCCGTCCATTAGTACAAAGAAGGGGAGATCTGAAAAAGGAAAAGGGGCCCTTGTTCTGAATGGCAAGTAAGATAGTGGCAGGGAACTGAATATGGCTACCAACTCAACAAAGCCACCACTTTGTCCTTTTCAAACTTAAATATTATCGTGTGCTTTGGGATATTTGTATGCCTTTCTAGTGGTTTACCTAACTGGGTTTTTTCTATAATAATTATTCAACTTTACTTTATATTTTGGTTTTTATAACACCATGCTTTGGACTACCATTTCTTCTTCTTCCTTTTCTTTTAACCACCAAAAAAAGGTAAAGTCTAGGATTAAAATTTATATCAAAAATAATAAATTTATCATTATTATTTTACCATAGATTGAATGATAGATTAATTATCATAAAATTTACTGATAAATTATCATAATTAATTGTTGATTATCAATAATATTATCAATAAAAATTTATGTTCATAGTGTAAATATTTAATGATCAAGTGTCAGCTATTAAATACTTAATATGTTGTAATATTAATTAATATAAGTATTAAACACACATTAAATGATTAAAATTTAACAGTAAAATACCAGTTAATGATAGCTTAAATTCAATTAATTAATCGCATGTTCCTACCTTTGCTGTTTCTCTTGGCCATTTCCACCCTTCTTTTATTTAATTTTCTCGTAATATTTTGGACAACTTAATAACTTGTCTGCAATTTCGGCCTGTGGGATTTTATTTGTTTTAAAATTTTCATAATTTTCACTAATTCATCAGTGGGTCTGCTTCGTTGACTTTGAGTTGAATTCTGTAAGCATATGAATCTATTTTTATTAATAAATGAAGGGAAATTAATACAGCAATTATGATTTGAATTGTTAGCCATATAAACGACAGACAGACAGACATAAGATGATGATTTGGATGGAATGATGAGTTGCAGGAACGTAAGTTGACCAACAGTTTTGGCTGTACAAATTGGTAGCATCTTAATCCAATCACACCACTCCACTAAACAAAATGGATATTTACATTCTAAAGATGTGAAGCAGCCAACAATGGAGTTTTCCCATTTCATGCTTGTTTAGCTTCAACACTTTGATAACAATTTATTTACCAGAATTGGTCGGAAATCCATTTCCGAATTATGATCCGGTACCGGATTAACTTGTTAAAAGATTTGATCATATCTTATATAGATATAGAAGGTTATTACATTTTGCTGCTAATCAACAGCTTGCTTAAGTATATATATGATATTACTGGAATCATAACCATTGATTCCAGTCGGTTTACCATATTTTCTATATCATTCCATAACTTTCATCATCTACTTCATATTACAAATAAATAAAGAACTTCCTAGATATCTTCGCGAGCCAGCAAAATCACCTCCATGCCCATTACTACACCAAACAAGTAGCATGAACTGGTCTCCTCGTATAATTAAACATTCCAGCAGGGAAGCCATCTTCGCCTTTTTAGCAGTCAGAGCATCTCAGCTGTGGTGGCCAAGGAGTATGGCGATGGTTGGCGCCTGATCCAGGGTAATCATTAAGCTCCATGCCCATCCTTCCTTGGAGATTGACATGTTCCTCCAAGTTTTTTTCTTCAGATACCTGTAACAGAATATGCGTCAATAGCCCAACCAAAGTAGACAGGCTTATAGCAATGTTAGCCATCAGGTTACTGAGACGAATAAATACCAAGTGGGTAGTCTCTAAAACTGGAAGAACTTGAGGTCCACGCATTATTCTTCCAAGTCCTGAAAAACGACGAACAAACAAAGAAACTTGAGGAATTAGCAGAAGCAAACAAGTTGGCGAATTGTTTTTTATGTCTTTTTTGGATCCATTTATATCAAAGTGACATACTTGTAATTGGGATAGCATCCAAGCAGACCAGATGAGTAATCCCCAAGAAGATCACTAGTAAGCGTAGAAGATTAGCAGCGGCTGCCATTGCAAAGATCAAGTTTTCTTGGTACCCACAAACTTGTAGCTATTGTTGTGCTCCTGCTGCTGATGAACGCCTAAGTAGTCCCAATTTATACATTCACTCACCACTGCAGATTATTCTGCAAGTCATGCGATGTTGGAGAAATTTAACAGTAGCGAGGGATCATGTCTCCCAAAAGTCAAAAGTAGATATGAACATGAATATTTTGTTTGGGTAGACTTTACCGTGTTTCTAGCCTTTAAGCAATGGAGATTATTTAAATCAAAAGGATTAAATACATAATTCAGGTCCATTGAGATGTTCATGTCAGAATTCTTTATTTGATACAATAGCTTACAAGCTTTTTAATTTTTGAATCAATATTGTATAGTTTAAATCTAAAAATAAAATAACATATTTTCGCAAGTAATTTTCTAAATAAAATACATAGAAAGATAATTTAATTAATAAACTTAATAGTTAATTGATATAAAATGGGGATGGAAGGAGTGGTAAAATGGAAGTGGAAGATGACAAAAGAATGATTGTGTTGAAACATATTGAGGGTATGGCACTAATGGAAGTCAAGGCCTAGTGGGAGATATCATTAAGGAATTGTCCATTGATTGAGAAATTGCTAAGTGCAATGGAAGGCTCACGTCCATGAAAAGTGAGAACTCATAAAAGATAAAGTTGATGCACTAATAATATTTTTGTGTGTCTTATTTTACAAAGAAATTGTAGATTTTTAAATTATGTGGGAGCAAGACGTATCTTGGCTACTAATTGTGGCAGCAATTCTTCACTATTAAAGCGTGTCATATTAAGAATTGCACTTGTTTTGCCGTGTCTTCTCGGTGCCAAATCCACTACTTATTATTAATATACATATGATATTGTTTTTCTTATACATAATAAGTCTTCAATATATTCAATGATTAAATACTATGTAGGCTTTGTGCTAAAATGATAGCAACTGTCACTCTATACACATGAATTTAAATGTATTCTACAAGCATCTCTTCTTTGTAAATGTAGTTGTAATGTCCACCCTCTTGTGCTTATCATTAATCAAGATTTTTAACATGAGATATTATTTATGTTTTTACATCTTTTGATAAATTAAGGTCGAATCAATAATCTTGATATTTATTAGTGGATATTAAAATACAAGAAAGATAGATATTCATCATCAATTATTGATAATTACTTTATAATACATAGGTTTTAATAAATTTTAATATTTAAGAGAACAAATTCACTTTTAAGAGAGCTGCTCCAAGCTGGTAGTTTTATAAGCTGAGAAAAGTGAACTATGCAACGATTACTTGTGTTATGCTTCCATAGATTAAGGATGTTATAGTCCTTACACGGATGATATCTTACATTTTGCTTTCATGGTCTTTTCAAGTTGGCTTAACGTTAAAGGAGGCGAACTGAGACAAATTAAGGTTAAAATTAGACTTACCTAACCCTAACGATAAGCATATTCTTAATAAAATTAATCAAAAATCAATTACTTTTCATACAGCATAATTAAGGTTAAAAGTAGTCGCGTACAAATAAAGTCGTAACAAAACGACAACACTAAAATGGTTGTAAGAAGATAACTTTAAAAGGGTGGAGACTAAAAGAGGAGGCAACACAAGTCATAAGCTGTAACCCAATGGGGGTAGAAAGCTTTTGAGTGGAGCAAAAAGTGGAAGAGAAAGACAAGTTAAAAGCCACAATGTGAAGAATAAGGTTTTTTTTGTGTTCGTCTTCATCCCCATTTGCGATCCACTTTCATGAATTCTCTTTCTTTTACATATCTTTTATTGCAAGGAAACTTAGTCAACTTAATTTATGAAAATTATGTGCTTGGTCCTATTTTATTACATCTCGTGACTTTCACTTGTTTTTGTAATTTTGGGCTTTGTAAGAAATCTTTTATTGATTAATTCTGCACTGCAATCTTATATAAACCTTCCCGTACATTTTTTTTAATTTAAAAAATCTTAATTAATCAACTATCGTAATTATTGGTTTATGATAAATAATGCTTTTTGATCGCTTTTTTGTATGGGTATTTTAAAGTTATTATAAAAATTATTATTTTTGTAAAATCTTTGAAATTATCTGATATTATTATAGAATAAAAGGTAGAAATCGTTATTTTTATAATTATGTAATATTTAAATTCGAATGGATAAAATAATATATGATGGGCTATATGAAGGAAGGATAAGAGGCCCGTTAGAATACCTTTAATGGGCCAAATAGCTGGATATTTGAGGCCCAGCAAAAGATGTGTAACGACTCCAAATTAGGGATATTTACTAAAATACGTGTTTCTGTTTTGCAAAAATATGGAGTTCTTTTGCTACCTCTTTTATTTCTTTTCTCATCATCATCATCATCATACTTTTGTATATCAGATTGTCTAAAAAATATTCTAAAATAAAATAAATTTTATAAAAATATCATATTTCTTAAAAATTATTATTTTAGATTATAAAAAAATTTATTTTGGATTTATTTAAAATTTATTATAGATTTATGTTTAAAATTTTTTATTTTTTAAGAAAAATTATTATTTTATAAAAACTTCAAAATCACTAAATATTATCATAACATATAAAGTAAAATTTATCATTTTTATAATTATTCCTTTGTATATTCTTAAGCATAAATTTTAAAATACTAACTTTCAACTTTATTTTTATCATAATAATAATAACAACAATAATAATAATAATAATAATAATAATAATATTATTATTATTATTATTATTATTATTATTATTATAGCTTTTAGAATTATACTAGTCCATATGTTAATTATTATTATGAAATACAACGTATTAGTTAGACAAATATAAATTTCTTATGTTTTTCTATCAAATATGAATGTATATTTGATGTTAATGCTATTTAAAATATAAAAGGTATGTTTTAAAATTAAAATTAAAAAATTACATTTTAACACATTTAATTTTGAATATTTAATATATATACTTTAACTACTTATCATTTATATCTAAAATTTCTAAAAATATCTATTTATATATGATATATTTTGAATACTTGATCATGTAAAAATAGATAACAAAAAATTTCATATAAATATTTCATCAAATAACTTATATATAATATAATAAAATATGAATGATGAAGATAATCGAAAAGCCAACTCCTGCACAAAATATAATCATTAGACCAAGGAATCAAATAATACATGACATAAAAAAAATGTATTATAATTGATAAAAAAATAATGAAAAAATCAATTTTTATTTGAGAAAAAATTATAAGATATATCATATTTTAAATCATTTCAAATTTATGTTACTTTGACTTTGGTTAAAATATTTATCGATTTTTTTATCAAATTATATTTTATTCCTTTTAATTTTCCTCTTTTTTAAATTTCTATTTTCCAAAATCTTAATTTTATTTTCTTTATTTACATTTGTTACTTTTTCTTATTTTTTTTCTTTCATATGCTTCTTCTTCTTCCTCTTTATTTTTTTTCATTTATATTTGCTACTTTTTTCTTCATATGTTTATTATTCTTCTTCTTCTTTTCTTTATGCTTGTGTGAAATTGATTATTTATTCTTCTTCTTATCTTATATTATATTTTCTCTTTTTCATTACCATTTTTTTTTATTTTTTTACTGTTACAGCAGATAAATATAAATACATATATACCATATATAATGTATAATATATATCATATTGTATAGTGTATATGGTATATAAATATATATTATATTGTAAGGTATATATAGTAAATAAATATATATTAATGAATAAATGTATTATATATTGTGATATATATTTACTATAAAATAAAATAAATAAAGATATAATAAAAAATAAAAAATATAATTAAATAAAATAATAAATAATTAAAAATAAGAATAAAATAAAATAGATTTAAAAAGAAAGGAGGAGAAAAAGAAGAAGAATGATATTTTGAAAAATGTGATATGAAATTTATATAAATTTCGAAAGAAAAAGAAGAATTGTTGGAGAATGATATAATTAGGATAGAGTATTTGGGCTTGTTATAGATCAAAACCTGAGAAGGAAAAGCCTATCACAAAAGTTTATTCAACACCATAATATTAGTGATAATTATAAAAAAAAAATTCTATTATTTCATAATATTTAAATATAAAATATAAAGACGAGGAAAGTTAGTTATAGGAAGTAATTGAAGCAACTTTACGAGGATAAGGATGACTTATTATTATTTGAAAAAAGTGAAAATTATATTAAAAGAAAAGAAAAGAAAAAAGGCATGCATTTGCGTCTGAAGATTGGCCAAATATCTTATTGGTCTATCGACGACTTTTTCTTATTCCTTGTCCATTTTCAACAACCAAACCTCAAAACATTCACATGATAAATCATCTTATCTTATACTATTTTTAATTAATTCATCCATTTTCTTCAGCACCCAGTCCCTCACTTAATTAATTAAAATATTTCTACATTAAATTTTTTAATTTTTTAATTATACAAATTCTAATATCATATCAACAAATTTTTTATTCTAAAAATATAAATAATTAAATTTAATATATCTTGTAGGATTGCGTTAATTGGTCTTAATTCTCTTAAAATAGAAGAACTTTATGAGAAAAATATATAATAATAATGAAAAATTTGGGTTAATAGAAATTATACAAGTAAATATTGAATAGGCAGAACCGCCCACGCGGCCGTCCCTTGATTAAAGTAGAACTTTAATCTCATAAAGTTACATCTGAGTTAGACAGTTTTATTAATTTAATTACACCCAAAGGTAATTAGTTTAATACTAATGTGGTTTGACCTTTTTTAACACCGAAAGCTCCTAAAAGGGTCTTTGTTGGATGCCCTTTTTTTTGGTTTCTTCTATTACGTGTGCCAATCGCTGATTTTTCTGCATTAGATATTTCGAGGTGATCGACACGCGTCACCTGCCAACATCAACTCCTCCTTCGACAAGACGCTGAATAATTTTCAAAATGTTCATACACGTGTCGGATCGTTATGCTTAGTGTAGACATGCAAATCTAGGGAGTTTATTTATTTTTATAAATCGAATTGTCTTCTTATGATTTATTAATTTTTATTTCAGAATCGTCCATTCAACTAACTACGCATAACCGCTAACTATATACTTTACCAGTTCTTTGATTTAATTGTCGAGAGCTGATTAATAATTCTTTTTTTTTTATTAAAATGATTATTTTTTTAAAAGTCCAATTTAATAATCATTCGATATAAAATCTATAAATAATATGATTTGTTTAATAGAGGACAGGGTTGGAGCGGGAGCTTGATGTCGTCTTAGATGTCGGAGGGAATCCCATCCATTTGGAATCCTTCGAAAAAGATACCATCCATCTCATCTGCAACTCCAATTACAAAATTATTGCTCTGCGAATAAGTTTTGGTAATTAAAAAGTGATCCACATATAACCAAATGTTCCCTTTTTAGATTCTATAATTGTGCCCTAGAAATTCCCCATAGCCATTCGACCTCATCACCCTCTCAGCTCATGAACTTCAAATAAGCAAGTATTGAATTTCCATTGAATTAAAAGGAAACACTGGTTACTTATTTTTATAATTATCACCATATTTAAGTTTAAAAACTTAATTCGGAAATATATAATTTTAAAAAATAATATGAAACGCAACGTTATATTTTTTGTTATAATTTTCTTTTATTAGAATATTTGAATGTTATTTTAAATAATGTATATGTGGGTTGTTTCTTTCATGTATAGTATATTGAATACTTTATTTAGATACTCCATACTGCATAAATGATAGGCAGAATCTTAGATGCCAATGTTATACATTAAATTATTCATGAAGCATATATAAAAACTGAAATTTTTAAGTTGAATAATTATTTTATTATGAATAATTTAGATATTACTTAATAAATAATATTCAATCTTAATAATATATAATCATCTTAATATGTTTAACGAGTAAGATATATATATATATATAAACTTTGATAATAAAAAATAATAAACAAATTTGAGTATATGAACAATAAAGATTTGGAAATTCTAGAAGTTTCAATGAGCAGCCAAAGTAAAACACAGGAACCGGCCAGCATTGATTTCAAAGTTTTGCCCTTCACCTATGGAGTTTGAAGAAATGAAATTCCAATCTGACCGCCGAAAGCTTGTCGTCTGATCACAGAGAAGATCTGATAAATCCGAAATAACAACTTCATTTCTACCTAATTTTCACATTAATATTGTTTTGTTGACAATTTTTATATACATTTAATTACTATTAAAAATAATTTATAGATATGATATGATTTTATGGGGGATATTTACTCATTCATATATTAATTTTATTATAATATAACTCCTTATGAAATTTGCACCCTAATTTTTAAACTAGTAAAGCAATTAATCAACTCTAAATTTAAAATGATTTAATTATTGCTTTAAAACATTTTCAAAGCTTATGAATTGGACTTACAAGTTAAGTTAAAGTAAGTGGGATTTTGATTATTGTGTTTATGGTTTATACGTACCCTCTTCGTAAGTTACTTTGATAACTACATCATTACATTGTTTGTATTTAAAACACCTATTTATCTTTGAAAACGGTCCTAGAATATCTTGGTTCCAGTTCTAGTGATGATATAATATTTCTTAATTTTTAAAATGATAAAAAAGTTTTTTATAATGAATTCAATTTTTATTTTTTACCTTTTTAATTTAATTTTAATTTTTTATGTTAATTATAATTTTAGCAGTCAATAAATTCATTGAAAAAAAGAATATGATGACTATTTTCTTTTATATATTAGAATTATTAGTTATTCATTGAATTTTTGGAAAATTTTTTATCATTATGTAATTTAGATGAATCATTAATTTTTCTTTCTTGAATTTTTTTATTTAAATATATAAATATATTCTTTTTAATACTTACACAAATTTTCCATTTTAGTTGATAATTATGTTTGAAATAAAAATTTAATATTTAAGTTAGGATGATAAAATATAATAAAATAACACGAGACGTTCTTGGTCATTTTCATAAAAAGTATATATGGAAGTCATTTTTGTCAAAATCACATTAGACACAAGTTCATCTTTTGGACATAATCACATAATGGCACAAGTTTAAATGATCGCATACACACTTGGATATTTATTTATTGAAGTGATGACTAAACTTGTTGTAAATATATATTCGTAAAATGATAATGAGCTTTATGTTTTTGATTAAAATCTTAATTCAAACTTTGAAAAATAAAATGTAAAGAAAAAAGGAAATCAGAAAAAGCTGACTTGGATGCATAAAGAAAAAGAGGAGGAGATATTAGAAAGTCACAAGTGGAGGAAAACAAGAGAGAAGGGATTTAGATGAGATTAGAGAATAGAATCAAAATCATAAACTGTGAGTAAAGAAAAGTAAGAAAAAGAAAATCTCTCAGGCCACATAAACTTGTGGCTCACAAACAAACTCTCATGCTGACGTGGCATCCACTTCTTGTTTAAACGAGATCAATTTCTGAGCCACCATGCTGCCTTCCTTGCCACTTTGCCAACACAGATTTCTCTCCCGCGTTTCCCCCCCTTTCCTCTCCTCTGTTTCCTCACCCAGAAAATTTAACCAAAATGTTACACAATACTACCAAAGATCCTTCCATCAAACTCTTTGGTAAGCAAATACCTCTCACCGCCGATGTTGACCCTCCTCCTCCGCTCTCCGATGACCCCCTCTCTTCCTCCCAAGGACTCGACGAAGAACAACAAGAAGACGACGAAGAAGCTGACAAGGTACTCATCTCTATGAAGATATTGAGACTCTGTATTGTCTCGATTTTTGATATTTACCCATTTGTTACAATACTAAAACAATTAATGGGTGGACTTTTCTTTCTTCGTCTATGGCTTCTCTGATTTGATTTGATTGTCTTCTTTGCTCCTCATGGTAAACTTCAAGTGGTTCTTTTTCCTTACTCCTTTGTATTTTAAACAAACATGTCGGATTTTGTTTTCGTGTTTGATTGTTTTTTCTTCCTTTTTACCCTTTCTAGTTGTTTGTTGACTTCAAAAAGATTCAATTTCGCTTTTCTAGATTTGATTTTAGTGTTTGGAAGCCGAGAAAGGGTAGGAAAACATTTTTTTAAAAACAGAGGTTCTGATCTTTAAGACTTTCCCCAACTCCCTACTGTATAATTTGAGAATCTGGATTTTCTTTTCTTTCTAATCCAACCAACAAATACATAATAAGCGCAGTGTACCCTCTAAATCAAATTTAAAACCATTAATGCATATTTTTTAAAATCAACTTGTTATAGCTTTCATACAGTTGTGTTTCTCAACTTGGGGATTCTGTGTTTCTTTTATAATTGATTTCCATAGATTTCAATAAAAAGCTGCAATTCTTGTTGTTGGCTGTCGTTTTATTCTCTATTTTCTTGTCCAGTTTTATGTTTACAAGATTATCTTACATTTGATCCCGCAATCTAATTCTGTACTTTACAAGACCTTTTTATTTAATCTCATCGATTTCCTTCCTATTACAGCCTGACACGAGTTCTTCTTTCACACCGGAAGTTTAGTTGCAGGTTGTTCTTTTTCAGTTTATGCCCCCTGTCAAATCCGCAGATTTCTTTGTACTTTATAATCCAAGTTTTCTGTGTACACATGTCTGTTTTTGTGTTGCTGAATTCACTAATTTCTACAACTGTCTGTGCTCACAAAACTGAGGTTTTAAGATATGATCTTGTCAATAAAACCACTACACGTGTAACAGAGAAATTTGACAGAGCAACTTCTGGTCTTTAATCATAAATATTTAATAATTCATACAATCTTCGGTTTATGCTATTTCTCCCGAGTTTAGCCTTCTCTTTCTTGTTCCTGCCGAAACTTCGATAAGTTTCACAGAGAGTTGAAGTGTGATCAATTAACAACTTCGTTAAATTTCAGGACATTTCATCAGGAAAAGTCGCTGATATTGATGATCCGATTCAGGATACAGAAGAATCTCCAGATCAAGAAACATTAGCCGAGATTAATGTGAACCCAAAAACACCCTCAATCAATGAAGAATCTACAAAATCAAAGAATTCCAAAGCAGAAAATGAACAGAATGATGCAACAAACACACAAGCAAAAAGCCTCAAGAAACCAGACAAAATTCTTCCTTGCCCGCGATGCCATAGTATGGATACTAAATTTTGTTACTACAACAATTACAATATCAATCAGCCACGACATTTCTGCAAAGCCTGTCAAAGATACTGGACTGCTGGTGGTACTATGAGGAATGTTCCTGTAGGAGCTGGACGGCGTAAGAATAAGAACTCTGCTTCTCATTATCGGCATATAACAATATCTGAGGCGCTTCAAGCTGCTCATATTGAAACTACTAATGGAACCCGTAGCAATCCTGCTCTGAAAACTAATGGCAGAGTACTTAGCTTTGGGTTGGATTCACCCATATGTGATTCAATGTCTTCTGTTTTGAATCTTGCTGATAAGAAAGTTCTGAATGGCGGGCGAAATGGTTTTCATAATGTTGAAGATAAGAGGAGTCAGGTTCCTTGTAAAGGTGCAGAAAACATTGGTGATGATTGTTCAAGTGGATCGTCTGTGACAGTTTCGAATTCAATGGAAGGAGGAGGGCAGAATTGTGCACAAGAAACTTTTATGCCAGGTGTTAATGGTATCAAAGGCTTTCCTTCTCCAATTCCATGTCTTCCTGGTGTTCCCTGGCCATATCCCTGGAATTCGGCAATAGCTCCGCCTGCAGCTTTTTGTCCTCCACCACCAGGATTTCCGGTGTCATTTTATCACCCCTTTTGGAACTGTGGTATCGCCGGAAGTTGGAACCTTCCTTTGCTTTCTCCTCAGTCTTCTTCCTCGTCATCAAATCAAAAGGCTCCATCCAGCCCCATTTCTCCCACGCTCGGCAAGCATTCGAGAGATGGAGATGCTCTAAAACCAGACGATTTTGAGAAAGAACAGGCAGGAAAGCATAAAAATGGATGTGTTTTAGTTCCCAAAATTCTACGAATTGATGATCCAAATGAAGCTGCCAAAAGTTCTATATGGGCAACTTTAGGAATCAAGAATGAATCTTTCAATAATGGAGGATTAATCAAGGCATTACAACCAAAGAAGGATATGAAGAAACACGTCCCTGAAACATCTCCAGTATTGATGGCAAATCCTGCTGCCTTATCTCGATCAATTAACTTCCATGAAAGCTCTTGAGTTGCCGATATGTAGACCATTATAGCAAGGTCTAGTTCAACTTATCCGCTTCGAATTAGCACCAAGATCCTGAAAGTATAATTCTACCACTTGCCTCATCAGGAACAAAGTTAGCAGCTAATTGACCAAGACAACGTAGAGCATGGCAATGAGTTCTGGCCTTTTTGGAGGACTTAGGGAAGATCTAGTGTGACTAATATTCATCTTATAACAGTTGCCTTTTCTTTTTTCTCTTTTTGTTTACTTGGCTTGCGAGTTTTTACTTCATGTAAATATCTATATATATGGGATAATGTTGAGCTAGACTTGGAGTAAAATCCTTAGAACAATCTATAACCAAAAAAAAAATCCTGTACAAGTTCTGCCCCTGAAAGTTTCAGTATTGGAGCTAGAAAATGGATTCTCGTTTTGCCCGTTTCCTTCCTGGTTGCTTTATGTACGATGACCAACAAGTATTTCAAGCCATTTTCTTGTTCCTGTTCATCATCTGCATTACAGGAAGGAGCTTTTACTGTGGCAAAGTCAGGAATCGAGATTCAAGCATGTGTAGCAATTCTAAGATAATTACCTGGAAAGGGATTCAAAAAAAAAATCATACTTGATAAGAAGATGCCAAAGGCACAAAAAGTCATTGCAATTGATCAATAATGCCTACGGGGACCCATGTGGTGCTAAAGTGGTCGAAAACGACCAATCCCAAAAAAATATAATATTCACTCTTTTCATGTCCTTTTTCTATGTAGATAAACTTGAATTCATCTCAAAAACAAAAAAAGCCAAGTAATTATCATGCTGGTTTAAGGCAATTCGATTTTCTTTCCTAAATTCTAGTTTAAAACATTCTTGCTCATGATTCAAAATGTAATATTACCCATTTTTGTTTCTTAGAAAAAGATATGAAGTTGGAGTATATATTAATTGATTGCTTATAAAAATAAAAAGAAAAGGCAATATCCCAATTGCACCACAGATCAAGTTGCAGAGTTATAATCAGGCCCTGCAAGTAATGACAAAAAAAAAAAAAAAGAAAGAAAGAAAGGTAGTGCATAGGTAGGAAAGGAAAGTGGATATGTGGATAATGACAAGCAAAGCGGGTATAGAAATTTGTTGGGTTGAAGGGCAATCAGTCGAAGCATGAAAATCAAAAGCAACAAGTGTCTGTGGTTGCCGAGCAATTCAGACAATAGATATTAGATATTTTGTTGGCAGCAGCAAATTCAGACCACATTTTGTGTACAAGGTGAGTTGTTTATGGGTCCCAATTTGCATATACTTCCATCAATACCACTCCAATTTCTCGCTTTCCTTTTTCCTTTCCTTTGCTCTTTTCTTTTCTCGGAGAAAGCTGCTCTTCTTTTCTTTCCATCCATATGCCTAAATTTCTGTTATTTCCATCCTTGCTACCTCATCTTTTATTTCTACTCTCTCCATTTCTAGCCATATATCCTCCCCATTAGTTTTAGTCAATGATTTTTTTTGGTAGCTTGATATTTTTTAAAGATTTTATTATCGGTATTCATTATTTGACGATATAAAAAATATGTAATTATATTATTCTCATTTCAATTCCTAACTCATCTACCTATATTTTCTAAATCATCAACAATTTTCCCTTGTTGATTAATTACATTGACACATTTTATATTATTTAAGTTTTTAATCTATGAATTACATTGACACATTTTATATTATTTAAGTTTTTAATCCATGAATGTAGAAAAATTTGATCCCGTAAAACTAAAAAATCTCATCATAAAATTACTTTATTTTCTTATGATCAATTAGAATAAATTTTTAAAATCCCCTAATTTAATCATATAATTGATAAAGATGATTATCCTAATAATAAAATGTAACTTCACAAATTGAAATGGAGGGAGTTAAAAGAAAAGAAGAAGACAGTTGGCAGTAATCACTTAATAACACTCACAATATGAGAGTGTTCCATTGAAGTTTTCTTTTTGGCACGCCGGTGACTGGGGGGCACTACAAGAATAATGCATCAGATTTCACAACGAAATCTAAATACAGTGATTGGATAATGCCATGAGATGGATAAATGAAATGATACGTCATCTTATTAGTCGGTGAAAATTCAGAAGGTTTAATGTTAAGAATTAATGCTTGACTTCTAAGGTAATTTTTCAGTGGACAATGGCCACCTTTGTTCATACCAAGGAAGGGACCAGCAATAAAATCATCATTATCTCCATAGGAATAAGTTTACTATAACATAAGCATTGCACACAAACAATTTGAATTAGAAACGTTTGTCTGAATTGGGTTATTAGAATCCAACTGTAAAAGAGATTTTTATATATATTGCCGCGACAAGGGATTGCATGATGCATACCCAAATCTATGCAGAATTGCCGGCAGAAGAGAATCAAATACACTGCAAAATCCTCTAACTAACTAATGAAGCATGTCAGAATAGGGGATCACTTTGTCCAAATACTATGTTCTTCGCTGCAAAGTCATCATATTGATATATTTATAATTACCAACTAAACATAGGCACATTAATTAATAGAAGTGATGAAGAAATAGAACTAAACTTGGGAATACCATCGGCTGAGGAAACGTCACTAATAATTTGAGACTTTGAAAGTGTGGTCAACTCTTTTGACCTTGGACCAAATATACTAGTAAAATATTATTTTGACTAGCAAATTTCCACCACTTCCATTATAGAGAAAGGGTAGTCCCTTAGTATTGGTGGCTTTCATGAGCATTCATCAAAGGTTGACTTTTAATAGGAAGAGAAAATACAACGTTCCTTTATTGGGTCTTTCGTAGTCAAGATTTCATTATAACTTATCTCTTTGTCTAGTGCTTTATATGTTTAATCAAATTGTTGACATTTATGACAAGTGGGGAAATATATACTATGTTATCTGATAAGTTAATATCCCACTTACCAATTTATTGATTCGATACATTAAAATATTGAATTTTATTAGATATTTTTTGGGTTTAAATTTATATATATATATATATATATATATATATATATAATTATTAATTTTAAAATAATTTTATAATTTTTATCTGATTTATATTTGAAATATTCAATATAAATAATCTAAACACTTTATAAAATCGCTTAATGATGATTCCGATAAAAATATCATTTATAACTTAATTTTTCATGCATATTAATATTTTTTAATATGAAATTGAAATTTTGTATTCATATGTATATGCTAAATTAATAATGTATTATTAAATTCTACACTTAATCTATTTTAATAAAAAAACACAAGTTATATTTGAAAAAGGATATATTTTCACAAATTTAATGTTAAAAAAATTGATATAAATGAAAATATTAATTTGATTATATAGTGTATTGCATGTAAGTTTGAAAACTACACCTCAAAAAAGTGAAGTTAGAGAAAATTTCAACCATAAAGCTGCAAAAAAGTCGAAAGGAAAAGAAGGAAAGCCCTAATTTTTCTGATCCATCTTGGGGCCTGACTTTGGTGGGACACGTGTATGGCATCCAAGAAATAAGAAAGATAGTAGCTTCCAATGAGGATGACCTAATATAAATGTCCTTTTGTAACAATCACAAAGCAGCATTTCAATATATGTATATATATATATATATATATAATGATAATATAATGTGTACTTACTACCAATTTACCTTAAAATAAGCAAATAACAAAAAAGCATAAGAAAAGAATGCGTGTAAAGCTATCTCTTTAACACGAAAAGAAATCTAAAAGTTGTAGGATTTTGTTGCTGTTTTCCCCTTGATGCAAACATCAATTTATTAGTGGTGAAATGCAACATGTGATATTTATTTATTAATGTAATAGATTTGGGATTAATTTTACAATAATATGAATTCTTAATTGTATGAAAAATTTGAATATGAATTTGATTCAATTTAATATGATTTCTTTAATATAATTAACTTATATATCATATAACATGATTTAATATACTTGACTTGAAATTACTTGTATAATAGAAAATAATATGAATAATTTATAAAAGTAACATAATAAGATAAATAAACAGGTCAAACTAATTCAATTAATTTAATATACCAACTTATCATATAATTCATTTTGTTATTATACCATTAACAACAAGTTGATATATGTTTAAATAATTAAAACTCATTTTTTTCAATGTTATCACTTATTTCAAAGTTGTATGATGAATCCTCTTATTTACTAACTCCCTTTTAAAAAGGAAAGACAACTTTATTTATATTTTTTTATCTTTTCTAAAAAAGATTATTTTTTTTGCATTATGAATAATAATTATCATTTTTACTGGCTTTTTTTATTGAAATTAAAAAAAAAAAAGAAAGCAGGAAAGGTCTCAAGCTAGGCTTAATACATATTTAATATATATTTTATTTATTTTATTATTCTATTTTAATTTCTCAACTTATTTATTTATATACTCTTGAACACCTTCATAATAAGTTAATATATTTATGACTCTTTAAAGTTAACATATTTATTAGTTTATCTCCTCAATTTTAACTTTTTTCATTTTAATAAATTAACTTATTTATTTATATGCTTTTAAATACTCATTCCTGATATGAAAAAACATATATAATACATGCCTTTCTTGATGCATAAATGATAAAAGAACATAATAATTTTCATCTAATCTCTTATATTTGTCATAATATTTCAATTTATCATGTAAACTTTAATTTTAATTTTTATCATTCAAACATCTTAGCTTGTTTAAAATATAAGATATAAATAATTTAATTTTTTAAAATATAATAAGTTTATTTAGTTTTTATTTTACCAAATAAATATGTATTGATTTTAATTTATTCTTTTATGTACCACTTGTATTCCAATATATTTTAAAAAACACATGAAAATAAATTTTTATTTTATGATTTTCATAATCATCATATTTTAAATTTTGAGACTTGTACACTACATGTAATGTAATAGAATTCTAACAAGTAAAATTTTATTTTTTGATTTTCACAAATTTATGATTTTATGATATATTGATTTGGTAAAATAAATAATATAAGATAAATTTTTTTTATCAAATTATTAAAGTTAAAATATAAATAAAATTATTTAAAATAAGAAAAATTAAAATTTTTAAATATTAAAATATGTACCAATAAAAGTTTACTAATATTTTATCAAACATTTTTATTTAAATTAATTGATCATGAGATTTTTTGGTTAAAGTAAAAGAAAATGATGAAAGGGGTAAACTAGTAAAATTGACAACTTTAGGGGATTAAATGAAAATTTTTAATTCAACAGATAATGTGTTAAAATTGATAATGTGTTAAAATAGATTTTAGAGGTATCTACAAATATATGAATAAATAAATTAAAGAATTAAAATGAAATGAGTTAAAGTAATTGATAAAATAAAAAAAAAAATTAAGTTGAGGGGCTATATATATATTAAGTCTTTCTGGAATTGTCTAAAAATATAAGTATAAATAAATAAATGTTAGAATAAAATAAATTAAAGTAAAAGAAGTAAAATAAAAAATAAAAAAATTAAGGAAATCAGGGATGTATTAAACCCTCGGACTATAGAGAAGTATTCATCTTTTTTATTTTTTGTTTTAAGTGTTAATTTTCAAATTGAAAAATAAAATTAATTTTAATTTTTCTTTTGGATTCTTATTTAGTAATTTTTTTATTGATTTTCACTTTGAAGATATTTATTTCATATACTTTTCAAAATACACGAAGAAAAAATAGATTAATAATAATAACTCACGACTTACATGTTATTCTACTAATAACCTACTTAATTTTTTTAGTATCATAATAAAATAATTTCAATCTTATTTATCTTAATATAATATTTATTTTTTTGATATTATTTTTGAGAAATTTTTTAAAGTTAGCGCTTTAGAAATAAATTTTTTCAACTTTGTCAACTTTTATTTTTTAATAAAATACTATATCATGAAAAATAAGAAAATATCAAGTAAAAATCTTATTAGATTTTAGAAAGTAAATAAAATTCTATTCAAATATAAATATTTAAATAAAATAATTGAAATGATCTTATGAGATTTTCAATATATTATAAAAAATATATTGAAAGTCCTGTAAAAGTATGTCAACACATGCTCGATTTATAGTAGTTCGGCACAACTCTTTGCCTACGTCCACTTCTCATAAGTCTTCCACTTAAGGTTTCACTAAACCAATCAAACAATACAACAAAAAATTCCATAACAAGAAACGTAACCTTAGTGTTTTCAGGGTCGCACTCAAACATTTACAATCAATATCAATCTCATAATTAACAAACTCTCAATTACAAGATAATGCCCCAAGCATTAATCATACGTCAATCCAAAATTACAATAACTAACACTTAGGTTATGAAAGTAAAGTATAATGAGAGTATACAACACAAGATTGAATTTCTAACAAGTTAACTTACTTGTTAATGAAGTTCACAGCAGTATAGAAGCTTTACACAAAGAAAATAGTTGTTAGAGAAGTGATAGCACTGTCAATCTTTTAAAATAGATCTATTAGAAAGCTTTTAAAAACTTTATGCAGATGCGCGCACGGTCGTATGGATACTGGTACGTCTGTACCATTTTAAAAAACAGCAATACACAAAACACATTGCAAGCTAAGTACGCTCATACCATCCATTGGTACACCTATACCACAGCTTCGACATAAATTCAAATATAGGCTGAATGCTAGGTACATCCGTACCACTCACTTGGTACGCTCGTATTAAAGCTTCGGCATGATTTCACAACATTTGGTACGCCCGTACCAAAACAATTGAATCAAAGCCAACTTTGTATGGTCAGTTGTATGGCCGTACCACACAAAACACAATAATGATACGTCGTACCAAACTCAAGGTGTCATATCCTCATTTTTCAAGTGTATCGTCTAAATAATTCAAGTGATAAAATTACCCCCTATACGATAAAAAATTAAGTGATGATGTGGAATGATGGAAAAATATGTGTTCCGAGATAGAAAATTTTAAATATTATTTTAATAATAAGCAATATTTATTGAAATTAAGAAATGATGATAAGTTGATAGTAGAATAAGTTGAATATTAAAAAAAATAAGTTGGATCGTGTAAAATTGGATCAATCGATTAAATGCACGTATATCAAGGTAAAAATATTTAAGTATACATAGAAATGTATGCAATTGAGAAAATTAAGATGATTATCATTATATTTGGAGTATGTATAAGTTATAAATTAAGTATGATTAAGGATCGTATAAATAAATTATATGAATGGATAATGTATGTATAATATATATATACGTATAACAATAATTATGGATTAATGAATGATAAAAAAAAATAGTGAATAGAGAGAGAAATACTATTTATTATTTTGGAGTATGGATTATTAAATTAATGGATATTAAGAGATGAATTAATGTATTTGATGGTATTTTAGAGTATTAATGATTATGGAGTGTATATATAACATTA
>CANYBF010183888.1:0-13218 GCA_948192965.1 Dalechampia spathulata
GTATGCTAATCAAACTTGAACCTAATTGTGTGCTTAGGAGCTTTCGTTAAAATTAAATAAGTGAACATAATAAAATGGAACATTAATAAATTTGAAATCCTGAACCCAAACTCTGAAGAAATTCAGGCCGCTTTCCAACACAGGAAGGCCAGGGTTTTATTTCCTAGTTTTCTAGTCATTCAATTGAATTGACAAAACAAACTAGGTGGTAACTCCATTAATAACCTCGACGCAATCTTTCTAGGTTAAAGACCAATCAACTATGGAAATGCGCCATTGAGAGTAAGCACCACGGTATCTCACACCGAACAGCGTGCAGCGCTCCCGCATCCGGGGTGCGCTACTCTTACAATTTGTTTCCATGCGTAAGAGTTTATAAGCTTTTGAATGTTAAGCATAATAAAAAAACTCTTAACTCCTTTAGCATTAACCTTTGACAAATACCACATACCCTTTACACTTTAAAATAATTAAGATTTGGTTTCCTTCCATTTTAGACTTTATATGGTGATTTATGACTCCTCTTAGAAGGAATTTTATTATGAATATGGTAGGTAATAAGTAAAGCTTCACCCTATATACTAAATGGCAATTTAGCATTAAGTATTATTGAATTACCATATCAACAAGGGTTCTATTCTTTCTTTCTACCAAAACATTTTGTTGGGGAGTAAAAGGTGCTGATCGTTTATGAATTATTTAATATTTTTCACAAAATTCATCAAACTCGTTATTTAAATACTCACCACCTCTATCACTTTTAAGAACTTTGATTCTTTGATTCTTTTCATTTTCAACTAATTTAAATTCTTTAAACTTTTCAAAATCTTCATCTTTCACTTGTAGTAAATAAACAAAGGTAAATTATGAGCAATCATCTTTGATAGTAATAAAATAACTCTTTCCACCTCTTATTAAATTCCCATTCAACTTATATAAATTTGAATGTATTAATTTAAGGAGTTTTGTATCACACTTAATTAGAGAAGGTTTTTTAGTCATTTTTGCTTGAATGTAAATTTTACAATTTCTATCATAATCATTCTTACACTGTACATAATCATTACATGATATGTATCTAATTTAATTATAATTTAATGTGCTAGCCTTTTAGACCACAATGAAGAAGACTTAGTAATATAAACTAAATGCATATTTATATCATTAATACTAAGCCTAAACATGTTATTATAAGAGCATCCATTTCTTATATACAATAGCTTTATTATATTCTAATACAATCTTCATTCCTTTTTACATAAAAAATTTGTAGAAACCAAAATTTTCCTAATATTAAGAACATGGAACACGTTGATGAGAGTGAGTTTCTATCCAAAATTGAATATCAACCTCAATTATTCCTCTTCCCATGACTCTGATAACATTATGGTTTACCATAAAGACTTCTTGTTTCTCTTTCAATTCATGGTATGACTTTAAAAGTGATTTATTATTACAAACATGAACAATTGGACCATAAAGGGACCAATCCTACATTTTATTATGGTGGCCATGTTCAACTTAGTGATCATTCCAATTTGCATATCAGAAACTATGGCTACCAGTTCCTTCTCTTCATTGTCTACCATATTAATATGCTTAGAATTTTCAAAACCATTTGTTGTTCTTATTGAACTAGGTTTTGTAAGTTTGATTCTATATTCTTTTGCATAACGATCTTTCTTTCCATAATGAAAGTAAAATCTATTTTTCTTTTTATTTTTCTTAAAAACTTTAATATTCTTTTTAACTTTTAAATTATTATTATTTCTAAGTTTACTAGTAATAAATTTCATTTTAGAATTCAAATTTGAATTAATATGAGACTTCAATATTAAAGAATCATGCATTCTAGTTTCACTTTCAATCTGTAGATGTACTTTAAAATGTTTAATTAGAAACTCTCTTAGGAATGATAAAAGGAGGTTTAGTTAATATAACACTTATTTGAAGTGAATTAAACACTCTAACATCTAAATCCTTTAAATTGAAACTAAAATTTAAAGTTCATGCACTTGATCCATGATGCATGTATTATCAAGCATTGTAAATTCAAATTAGTTAAATCTAAGAAATTTATTCATACCTCTTTTCTCATTTTGATACTTAGTCTCCAAAGCATCTTATAGTTCTTTGGGTAATTCCAGATTAACATACAGATCATCTAATCTCTTTAAAAGTGAATTGAGGATATGATTGTAATAAACTAATTCATCTTCTTCGCATTTTTTCTTTTCAACCTTTATTACATTAAAGTCATTTTCCTTTAATACAAGCAAAGACTTTAGATTAGAGTTAAGAACATAGTAAACCTTCAAGGTAGTCAAGAAGAACACCATTTTAATCTTCCATCTTATGAAATTTATACCATCAAAGTAGTTAACTTTAATAGTAATAGTGTTTGAATTCATCTCTATTCAATATCATAATCAAATAATTGTAAAATATCTATAAAAGGTTGCTTTGAGGTATACAAACTATTGCACTCTCTTGAGTGTAATATTACTTCAATGTGGAATAAGTTACCTTAAGATACCATAAAGTAACATAAAATAAACTATCATTGAAAAAACTAATAAGAAATCAAGATGGAAAGAAAAAGAAAGTTAAAAAACTTAAACTCAAACATTATGATAATTTATAAACCATGAAGACACTTTAAAGGATCATATCTTTAAGAAATTGGTAATTGTTAAACAATTATCCTTAAAAACTTTCAAGAAACTCTCTCCATCATTCAACTTTAGTTAAGTTACTATTAACTAGACTTGAGTTACTAAAATTTCATACCAAAAGTTACTTTTAGAGCTTAATTTGACTCAAGTTGCTCTAAATACACCTCCATTTTCACTTTCTAGTATATAACTTAACTTGACTTACTAATATCAAGTTCCTAATTATTTACCAAATTCTTTGAGTTTCAATGTATTACTTCACTCAAATTGGTTAGCACTAGAGTCAAGTTACCCATATTGTCAATATTACATCCATAACTATGTATATACATCTTATAAACTACATAGCAACATATGCCACATCAGCCCTCCATGTCAACAAAGATACAAGTATAACAAGATTTGAAACAATTCAAAAAAAAAAAAAGGTTGCACTACTTGAATATAAAGAAATGAGACATAAGACATATTACCTAGTAAGAATACTTATCCAAAATAATAATTCAAACCATCATAACTTTTAAAACATTAAAAAAGGATAATAATTCATGTAATTGGGCTTATACATTTATAAATTAACTTCATATATTTTTAATATAATATTTAAAATATATATTCATCATATATACATATATCATTATACAAAATAAAATTATAAGTGATAAAATCATGTTTAATTTCAATTTTGTGGTTTCAAGCAAATTGGATTCAGTTTAGTTTAGAGCTTAGTATGAATATTAGCTAATCTCTAAACTTGACACATTATAAAAATAAAAATAGGATCAATTTAATTTAGGGTTAAAAAATTTTGGATTTATTCATCTTTTGTACTTTTTAGTTCAATATATCAAATTGGTAATAAATGTTGTATCCATTTTAATTATCATTGTCACATCCACTTAACTAGTATTTATCTTAATTACAAATAAAATTATGTTCAGCTATGTTTTTAGAGTATAGTAACTAAATCATTAGGATAATTTTAGTTTAAATAAGATAATTTTAGTTTAAAGAGAGAAATGAATCTCTTTACTAGAATCTTGAAATATGAAGTTTTGGTTATGGCTTTAACGCTTGCATTTTTACACAAGATTTATTGTTAAGGAATTTAAACACATTTAATAGTAATCTTAATTCATAAATCTTCTAGATTTTAGTGGCAAAACTATCACATTCTTACAAATGTCTAAATGTAATGAACATGTGAGGCACATACACATACACATATATATATAAGGTTGCTAGTTATTGAATCAAGTGATGGTGCATGCACCATCCTTACTTTGGAATGGACTACAAAAGTCAAAGCAATATCTAGTTTAGTGAGTGTTGATTCATATAGCTTCCTAATCACCTACTACGCATAAGAGTATCTAGATGTCTTTTATTATGAATATGGAATTAATCTAAATTAAATACAATTAATCCTTTTCTAGTTGGATTGCATCATATCATGAAGTTCCATGCAATTGAATAAAACTTAAGCAACTCAATATTAAGTAGAACATTGACTTATTAAGCTGGAAATGTCTACTTATTCTATGTGTGTTTTATGCTAATCTATGAGTTATTATATTGAACAACAACTTCATTTTAATGGTAAATATACGGTTGAAACTTGACTTATAATGAACTAAACATCTATTTATTAATAAGCCTTGACATTGGGGCTATATTAAAGTTATGGTTATAAAATATATATGTATAAATGTTTTGAAGAAAAAGCATGATTGGTTGCATATCTATGAGTTGTTAACTATTGATATGTTAATTGAGGTTATTTAAATAAAACAAATTAGAGCTTACATTCATGTAATATAAGAACTTGCCCAACAGTCTAGTTAGCTACATAATGTGAATATGAATGCTTATGTATGATAACACTGACGAGTGCACATAATACTGACGAGTGCACATAACACTGATGAGTGCATATGTATGGAAGCATGGAAGGTCCCACTAGATCATATGCATAAATTAAAATATTGGTATTATGTATATATCTTCGCACACAATTCTTATAGTAGCTAGCATTAGAAATGAAACCATCTTTTCTAGGATTTGGTACATATAAGATGTAGGAAAATATAATAAGTATATTATGCAATAATATATGTTTTTGTGTCCTTATTGACACATGAAACTTGGTTGAGTACTCCCTGATTAAATGGGTAATTTTATATCCTCCTTTCATGTTATGAATGATGTAATTTTTTTAAGGTATTAATTGCTTAAGAAAGATATAGTATTTGTATATAGACCTTGGAGATAATGAGCGCATAGGTGATTCATTAAACATATAGAAAAGTATGATGTTACATTCAATAAATCACTTATGTGTACATGTAAAATAATAAGTATTAAAGATAAGGTGTTCTTATTCTCATAGCAAAGTGAATGATGATTAATAAAATTTGATTTTAACTTGTTGATTACCTAGGGCTAATTAATATATGAGGACAATTTAAATAATTATTTGATATATGTATATGTAACCGAAGCATTAAAAAAAATTAATTCATGTGTAACAAGTGAAGTGAATCAAAGGATTGCTATCCCTACTTCACTAACAGATATGAGCAAAGCAAAAAGGTTTGTGCCTAATATTAATTGTCCATAAATGAGATTCATAGGTAAAATATAAAGGTTTGTAATCAGAAGTATATTGTCATGTATTGGTGTGAATATATGATTAATAATTATTTATAAATAAAATTATATAGTAAATTGTATTAATTATATAAAAGAATATAATGATGATTTATTATGTATCATACAATCATTATATTTTATTAATATGATTTATGTAAATATTTTGAAATATTATCATTTTACAGTTAAGTCAGCATTATGCATATGCATACACGATAAAGGCATAAGTCATGCATCATACATTATTAGCATGACATTCCATAGGAATAAGGAAGGTACAATGATATAGATATGGTGATATAAATATAGATACAAATACAGTTATACATACAAAAAACATAAATACAGAGAATACATGAAATATGAAAAAATACAAAAATATAAAGATATACTAGGAAAATAAAAGATTGAAAATATACCTAATATAGATTATGCACAATCAGATATAGAGATTTATGTGGCTATAGAAATTATAGAGAACAGAGGAAGGCGATGCATATTTAAATTCATTATAATATATCACACCATTGCCACAAGAGAAGAAGGATGTAGTTTATATTTGCATTCATGAATATAGAGCATATCATTATTATTTATTGACATACAATGGGATAATATGGTTGATCCATGGAAATGACGAATGATATATGTAAAGTTAATTATAGAGGATTATTTTAATGATAATTCAATATTGATAGTATAATTTAATTAATTTTCATATTTATTATAATAAATTAATATGTTATTCATTATTTCTATTTATTTTGTAAAAGATAATTAAATTTTATTTACAACATAATTATTAATAAACACCATTGAGTTTTATACTTAGTGTCTATCATTTCATGGATGTAGGTCAGAGTAGTTCTCAAGAGCGTCTGGATCAGTGAGGCACTAGCACAGTCAAGATACTTCAAGCCTTGTATGAACCTCAAAACACACTTTTGGCAATATAACGTATTCCTAATAGATGTTTTCATTTTTTCAACTATTATTATGTAATTATGGATAGTAAAATATTTTGTACTAGTGTAATAGTAGAGAAGCTAAAACAACTCATTGTGGGGTTTATTTAAATTACATAAATAATATATGGATAGCAGTTGTTTAATAGCATGCCGTAATTTACATGTGAATATTTTATATGAATAGGTGACAACAAGCCATAGGGTATAACATAATAGTTACAAATATAGTTTGGGTATACCCTGCCGATGTAAAAATAAAAATTTATATATCCTTTATAAAATGATGAATGAATTCCTAATTATATGATTTTTATTAATCATTTTACGAGAGCATATTTTCATCATTTAGGTGTGATATGTGATATGTTATAGTGGCATCAAAGCCATGGTTAGCTCGTGATATTAAATTTTAAAGTTTAATAATATTTTGATTTTACTACCTATAAATGATATGTTGAATAACTAGGAATTATGTTATAATTCTTATACTGACTAGTGTAATTTGATTAAATTTTATTATAAAGTTAGTAAAAATGGTTGATAGGGCTATGATAATTTGTTGAGAAGGCAGAGGTAATCATGATCTACCAGAGGGTACACTTGAGGATGGTAATAGAGATGGGGCCAAACAATTCCTTATAGAGCAAGTTAAGTCAATTAAGACGGTACCTTCTATAGAACAGCCCTTAGCATCCATAATTGATCCAGTGGCTACATAGATAGCTAATATTTTATGAGTGTTATAGGTTTAAATGACCCTAGTGATACAAGTACAACCATAGCTAGCTGAGAGAGAGCCAACTTAGAAGGGTTTTAAGAAATTAAGACTATTGGGGCAACAAAACTTTTTGGCACTACAAATCCTTATATGGTAGAGATTTGGTTAGAGCGGACTAAATAGGTGTTAATGAAGCCTAATTCCATATATTAAGTGAATTTTGAATATGTTATTTCATTACTACAGGATGATGAATACGAATGATGGAAGACAGTACCTAATAGCCTAATAGAGCCACCAGTGTTAACTTAGGATAATTTCTAGAGGGAGTTTAGATAAAAATATGTTCCCTCATCATACACTAATCAGAAATTACAATAGTTCCTTAGTTTGAAATAGGGAGATATGATAGTAGCAAAATATGAGAGGGAGTTTACATGACTAGCTTACTATGCTACCAATATACTTACCATTGGTAGAGAGAGATGCAAATGATTTAGGCAGGGATTGAGACCTCGAATTTGGGCATTAGTATAGGGATTTAATTACAAAGATTTCTTTATTTTTATAGCTAATACCCTTAGGCAGAATTGTACTATTAATAAAGAGGAAGAAGACAAAGCTAAGCAGTAAGGAAATTAGTGAAAAGTGCTAGTTTATCTACCAGTTACACTAAGAGAAGGAAGTTTAGAAGATCTTTTATGCCTAAATAGATGAGTTATAGATTGCTAACACTTAGATGATTGTAAGTTAGCCAGTCATCAGGACAAGGTGATTTAGGTTTAGACAATGTTCTACCTATAACATATGTCATTTTAAAGTCTGTAAAGTATGGACTAATGTATGTTATTGATGTGGAAGTTTAAGCCACTTCGCCAGAGATTGTACAGCTCATGAAGTTATGCCCTTACATATTGTAGTAAAGTGAGGTAGTTATAGACATAACACATTTGTTAGACCTACTTTTATAGATTCACAGTTTGGTGACAAAGGTAAAGGCAGAGACAATAGTAGAGCTGAGATGGGCAGAGGTAGCAGTCAAGGGTTAGGCCCATGGAGCTCTAACTAGAGATTATACTATGCATCAATAAGAGAATGCATCAGCTATTGATATGGTAGTTGATAATTTTTTGATCTCTGATCGTGAGCCATTGATTTTATTTGATCATAGATCATTTTATTCATATATAAATGCTAAACTTGCTTGAATAGATGATTTGTAATGTGAATATATGGGGTATGATATTATGATATCTACTCCTATAGGATAAGATGTTATTATTAGATGGATATATAGAGATTGCCCATTGATCATGCATGATGTTAGCTTCCCATCTGACTTGATTGAAATGCCTTTTAAAGAATATGATGTGATACTAGGGATGGACTGGTTGTCAAAATATCAAGCTGTGGTTGACTGTAAATTAAAGATAATGATATTTAAAGACCCCATTAATACTAATGTCAAGATACAAGGTTATAAACCACCAGCAACATCCATCATTATCTTGGCAACTATCATTAGAAAATTGTTAATATAGGGTTATGAGGCATTTTTAGCACATGTAATAAATACCTGATTTAAAAGACCAAAGCTTAGTAAGATACATGTAGTTTATGACTTTCTAAATGTTTTTCCAAAAGAATTACCAATTTTACCACCAATTAGAGAAGTAAATTTTGAAATTGAGCTAATTCCAGGTACAAAGCTGATATCCATCACACCATATCAAATGGCATCGACAAAATTGAAAGAGTTGAAGACACAGTTGCAAGAACTATTAGATAAGGGGTTCATCATACCAAGTGTATCACCATGGGGAGCACAAGTATTATTTATTAAGAAGAAAGATGGCACACTATGATTATATATAGATTACAGATAGTTGAATAAAGTCACAGTGAAAAATAAATATCCCTTGCCATGAATTGATGATTTATTTGATCAATTGAAAGATGTTATAGTATTTTCAAGATAAATTTATGATTAGGTTACTATCAACTCTAAGTAAAAGATAATAGTATAGCAAAGACTACATTCTGGACTCAGTATGGTCATTATGAGTTTTTGGTAATGTCATTTAGGCTGACTAATGCACTAGCATCATTTATGGCATTGATGAATATTGTACTCAAACATTACCTAGATTAGTTCATGATGGTGTTTATTGATGACATTCTTGTGTATTGGCAAAATAGAAAAGAACATGACTTGCATCTCTGGGCTATATTATAGACATTATGAGAAAAATAACTTTATGGTAAGCTGTTTAAATTTGACTTCTAGCTAGAACATATGTCATTTCTGGGGCATATGATTTCAATATATGGTATTAGAATTGATCCTAGTAAAATTAAAGTAGTTATTAACTGGAAACCACCAAAGAATGCTAGTGAAGTTCATAGTTTTTTAGGCTTATCTAGATATTACAGATGATTTTTCAAAGGATTATCTATGGTTGTTGTTCCACTCAC
Source organism: Dalechampia spathulata (assembly GCA_948192965.1). Classification (NCBI taxonomy): domain Eukaryota; kingdom Viridiplantae; phylum Streptophyta; class Magnoliopsida; order Malpighiales; family Euphorbiaceae; genus Dalechampia; species Dalechampia spathulata. The sequence continues at coordinate 9,489 of CANYBF010183888.1, forward strand.
TCAACTACTACAGAAGGATGTTCCTTTAAAATGGACAGACAGATACTAAAAGAGTTTTGATTGGTTGAAAGAGTGTTTAACCCAAGCTCTAGTTCTAACTTTACCTACTTTGGGTAAAGACTATGTGATATATAATGGTGCATCTTTAAATGGGTTAGGTTATGTATTGATGCAAGGCTAAAAGGTGATAGCATATACTTCTAGACAATTGAAAATTCATGAAAAGAATTACATAATACATGATCTAGAGTTAGTAGCTATACTATTTGCACTGAAGATCTTGTGACATTATTTATATGAAGAGAAATGTTACATTTACATAAATCATAAAAGTTTGAAATATTTTGGTACATAGAAAGCGCTAAATTTGAGACAAAGGTGCTAGATAGAACTGATTAAAGACTATGATTGTTTGATTGACTATCAACTAGGGAGAGCTAATCTGGTAGCAAACATACTTAGTAGGAAAATATTTACCAGTCTACAGGTTACACCATTAGTGTTTGTTCAAGAGGTCTGAGAATTAAATGCTTTAATTAAATTCTAGCCAGATGGTAGTATAATTGCATAGCTACAGGTGAAACCAATATTGATTAATTAGATAAAAGAAGCTACAATGAATGATAAAGAGTATCAGAAGCAAGTGCAAAAGATATGGCAAGTGAGAAAACAGGCTATTCTGTTAATTCTGAGGGATTTTTAAGGTATAAAGATAAGAAGTGTGCACTTGCGAATGTAGAGTTGAGGAAACAAATACTTTGAGAAGCCTATGATTCACTATATTTCGATCATCCGAGTAGTACAAAACTGTATAGAGATTTGAAACAACGTTATTGGTGGTCAGGGATGAAGAGAGATATTGTAGAATATACTACTCGATGCTTGACTTATCAACAAGTAAAAGTAGAACATCAGGTACCAATTAAATTATTTAATCCAGTGCTTATACCAAAGTGGAAATGAGAGCAAATTATTATGTATTTTATTATAAGATTACCATTAACATAGAGAAAACATGATGCAATTTGGGTAATAGTAGATAAATTAATGAAGTCAACATATTTCTTACCTATTCAGATAGATTACGAACTAGAGCGGTTAGCAGAACTATACATACAGGAGATTGTTAAGCTACATGGAATTCTAGTATCCATAGTATTAGATAGAGATCCTTGATTTACTTCAATATTTTAGGGGAGTTTCCAAAGAGCTTTGGGAACCAATGTGCACTTTAGTACAACTTTTCATCTACAATCAGATGGTTAATCTGAGAGGATTATATAAGTACTTGAAGATATACTTGAATAGGAAAGTAGTTGGGATAAATATCTACCATTAATGGAATTCATATATAACAATAGTTATCAATCTAGCATTCAAATGGCTCCATATGAAGTGTTATATGGAAGAAGATGCAGAACGCCACTTAATTTGGATGATTTCAGAGAAAGAAGACTGTTAGGACCTTATTTGCTAAAGGAAACTAAAGATAAAGTTGAATTGATCAGAGAGAGATTGAAAGCTGCATCAAATAGATAGAAATCTTATATTAACTTAAAATGAAAAGATATAGAATACAACATGGGTGATAAAGTGTTTCTGAAAGTATCACCCTGGAAATGAATAATAAGATTTGGTCAAAAGGGCAAGTTGAGTCTTAGATTTATTGGGCTGTATGAAATTCTTAAATGGATTGGATCATTGGCATATCAGTTAGCATTATCACCAGAACTGGATAGAATGCATAATGTATTTCATGTTTCTATGCTTCAAGATATAGATCTTATCCATTGAATATAATTCCTACAGAGGTTATCAAGATTCAACTTGATCTTATGTATAGTTAAAAACCAATAACCATCCTAGCCAAAGAGACAAAGCAACTAAAAAATAAATAGATTCCTTTAGTAAAAGTATTATGAAATCATCATATAGGCTAAGAAGCGACCTAAGAATATATGTGGGTCTTACTTATATAAGGCAGTGAAAAGAAAATAATTGGTTGATTAACCTTTAAGCAAAGAAAAAAAAAGAAGCATTCTAGAATACCCTTGAAGCACTATCCTTTGAATAGTAAAGTGAAGCTTGATAAGATCACTATTCATCCCCTCTCATCAAAGAAAATTTAGTTTGAATACTAGAGAATTGAAGGGCAGCTGTGTAGGTTAAAGCTTGATTCATTTAGATGTTAGTAAGTTTATAAGTTAACCAATAGTCGGTAATAGCTTAAGTAGGTATTGTTATTTGTTGTAAAAGCATGGATGTATGCGTGTATATTGGATGGTTGTGTAAAGATTAAAATAAGTGGTTTAATGCCATGTTTAAGGGTCCATGTCTTATATAGTCAGCCATTTAGTTGGTATGTTGATTGAATGAGAATATGCATACTTATTAAACTGGTTATATATATATATGTAAATTAGTAGATGGTTGCATAAAGAATTGGTTGTAGGCTTGGATGAAATGTTAACTAATTAGAAAGTATGTGTACGATGTTTTTTGCTTATTGCTTGGATGGGATTATTGACAGGATTAAGGCGTAGAAGTACTTTATCTTTTAGTCAAACAATAACTGAAGTCCTTTCTAATTTAAATGTAATCATCATCTAGAATTTATCTATTAAACTTGCAACTAAGAACACTTTCCCTTATGTAAATAGTTTGTTAACTGGAATTTTTTATTTTAAGAAACTTAATATTATATGCAGTTGACTTAAAGAAATTAAGGAGCTAAAATCTTAATAATGATAAGCATTATAAACTAACTAATATAGTTTTAGTAGAAGGAATATTAATGTAGAGAGCCTTGAAAATTTAGTTGCCTAGAGTCTTTAGAAAATAATTATCAACATTATGAATGTTGATGATATTTATTTTGTACTTGAAACTGGTCATAAACATATTAATGAGTGAGCATACATGATTCATGCATCAATCTTGAAATAGATTGAGTTAGATAAAATACACATACACACACACAATGTCACGTCTTCTGGCTGCGTAACATGCTCCCATCAAATGATTACCAATTCCCATTAAGAAAATTAATAATCATCCAACAAAGGATTTCCATACATTCTTAACTAGTGTGTAAATTTTTTTTTTTAATAACAAATTTATATCATTGATCCCTAGTTCTATAAACATTCCTTATTTCATACAAACCATATTTAGCGTCATATTTATACTCAAATTATTATAAGTTTATAGAATATCCATGTTTGATGTACTGCCAGAGTACTTATTTAGAATCTTGCACGATTATATCATTTAAGAAGTCCATAAGATAAATTACCACATGAACGTAAATAGTCCTGCTGCTGCCACTAAAGTTTCTCTTCCGCGGCTTTGCTAGTTCCTGCGTTTATCAATGGACAAACGCTGAGTATAAAACTCAGTGGTGCTAGTTATAACATTTAATACAATTCAACATATGTGGTTCAAGCAAATTAATTATATCATCTATGCATGGATCATAAATTAAGACTGTCTTAAATTAATTAACAGAAAATTCATATGAACATGACTTTATCATTTAAATCATGAATTATACGATATGTCAATATCAAACTTCATGAATAATGCATAAAACTGAGAATGCATTCATGCTATGCATTCTCCCTCTTTTTCTTTGAATCACGTTATTCATATGCGCATTCTCTGGGCTTATATCATCACTATGATATCATAAATATGAGCTCATTTCTTTTCCATATAACTGTATAAACAC
>CANYBF010183950.1:0-23930 GCA_948192965.1 Dalechampia spathulata
AGAGAGCATTGGAATGCAGTGAAGAGGATCCTGAGATACATTAAGGGGACCTCAGATGTTGCTATGTGTTATGGGGAATCAGACTTTATTGTCAGAGGATATGTTGACTCGGATTATGCAGGTGATCTTGATAGAAGCAAATCCACAACAGGGTATGTGTTCACACTTACTGGCGGAGCTGTAAGCTGGGTATCAAAACTGCAGTCAGTTGTGGCAACTTTAACAACAGAAGAAGAATATGTAGCAGCTACACAAGCTAGTAAAGAAGCAGTATGGTTGAAAATGATAATGGAGGAACTCTAGCACGAACAAAAAAAGATGATTCTGTTTTGTGACAGTCAGAGTGCCTTGCATCTTGCAAGGAATCCAGCTTTTCATTCCAAGTCAAAGCACATACGAGTCCAGTATCACTTCGTTCGTGAGAAAGTGGAAGAGGGCACGGTGGATATGCAGAAAATTCATACTAAAGACAACCTGACAGCCTTTATGACAAAAGCAGTTAACACTGATAAGTTTGTGTGATGTCGATCTTCTAGTGGCCTGACAGAAACATAAGCAGCATGGAAAGACAATGATGAAAGAATGGTGTGAAGATCTGATTAATTCTCAATCAAATCTTCAAGTGGGAGATTGTCAAAGTAAAATATGGTAGGCGCCCGCAAAAATAGAAAAGGAAAAGGGGTGCCGTAATTTTTGATTAAAAAAAAAAAACAAGGTCAGCAAAAGCAGGTGAGGATGCGATTTGAAACGCGTACCCTCTGCCTATAAATAGGTAGAGGGATTAAGGCAGAATCTATCTCAAAATCGAGAGAAAAAAATAAAAGGGAGTGAAAAGAAACATTTTGAGAGTATTTTGAGTAGTGTTGTAATTCCAAATTATTTTCTTTTTAATAATATTTTTTGATCTTTGTTCATGATTTTTAATCTAATTTATTTAGGGATTTTTCACGTAAACTCTTCCATGTAGAAAGACCGAATCCAAGTCTAGTCTTCACATACTGAGTTACCGTCACAGCAGCCGTAGCACATTGTTGGACCATAGCCAAACTTCGTCAAAGTGGGCCGGCAATTTAGGGGCGCAGAACCAATAGGTCCCATTTCCCCTCGGAAATGCGCCACCTTCTTGTAATGGATGTATCTTCTTCTTCTACCCATGAATGAATTTCATCCAGTTAAAAAAAAAAAACCCCCCTCTTATATATCATAATTCTTTTTATTATTTAAACTAATATTTTAAATATTTTTTATAATTATTTTTATTGATTCTTATTTTTCATGTATATATTTTCCTATGAAAGTTTATAATTTCAATATTTTGATATATGACATTAATAGTTTCGTATATGTTAAAAGAATAAAATATAATTTAATTTAATTTGATAATTATATTTTTAAATTTAATTTTTATCAGAAATATATGATAATTAATTTTGAAATTAATAATGAATTATTATTTAAAGTTAATAGTTAACATATATGTGAAACAATATTTTTTATTACGATTATAATTTCCTTTCATTTTCTTTTATTTTTCAATCTCATAATTTTTCATTTATTTTCCACAATATCAAATTAATTATTTTTTTAATTTTTACAGTTTTCCTAATAAATTTTACTAATTCTTATATTTTTTATTAAAATTAATAATCAATTACGATTAATTTTATTAAAATCAAAATCCTCCACTAATTTTTTTTAATATTTAAGCAAAAAGCTTAGTACCGAAATAAACAACTCGCTTCGAGAATCAGAGAGCTCAAAGGAATGTCGATAAGCAACTCAGCAGCGATTCAAAGGACCGAGTCAATTCATCATCGTCTCTACGAGTTCGCAAAATCAGCACTTATCAAGATCTTTGTCCACCCTTATGTTACTGTATTTCCTCTCCCTCCTCTTCCTCTCTTTCTCTAAAGCGTGTATTTGCTTCATTTCTATGACCGTAATATATTCTTGTGTCTGTATATGGACTATGAGCTTCTATGTAGGTCTGTGATTTATATTGCGGAGGAGTAGTGGATGCTGAGAAATGGGAGATTGCTCAAATCGGCCATTACGTTGGAATCGGTATTTGTAATTTTTCAAGTAGCTGGTTTCGTTTTATTTTGATTTTCATAACTTTGTTTTTATTTCTTTTGGGTTCTCTCTTCGTTCGGTAGAGTGGTTGAAATAATGGGTTTATCTTTGTTTTGTAGATGTATCATCAACTAGTGTAACTGAGCTTAGAGAAGCATGGGAGAGCGTAAGGAAAAATCACACTGCTGAATTCTTCGAGGCTGATCCTTGCTCTGTCAGATTTCTTTTATCTTTTCCCCTTTTGTATTATACTATTTAATGCCACAAATTATCTTCCTCAAATAGTAGCAATGATGATAATAGTTAAAGATTGTGGCTTTTGATTTGATGTTGTATGATTCTGTTGGCACTCTTTCAAATTCTTTCAAGGTGGTGATCATTCTGAATGACCTGATAATTTACTATTTGATGCCTTCTAGCTGTAATATTGACTCTTCGTACCATGACTTCATAAAGTTGAGATAATGGAGTGTGTTTATGTGCACTCTCCCATACCTGTGGAAAGCTTGGAAGATGGTGTTACTAGTACTATAAGTTTCCAAAGCAGCTGGATTTATAGAATATTATTATCATCACTATTCGGTGATTTATTCCTACTTGAAAGGAAAGGAACGAAAGAGGAGAAAAGAATTAACAATTCCATTGGTTGCATTTTCAGGATGCTTGCTAGTATCTCTTTGTCACGTCCTCTTTAATGCCTTGAGTTTGGTTTCATTTTTTATTAATAATGTTAACGTGTTATGCTTCTACATATATAGTGCTTTATAATAGTTCAACCTGAATTTCTTAGGTTATGTTCTTTTGATTTGACAGGAAAATTTCACAGGGCAGCTGCAGGAGAAGGCCAACCAGGCTGACCTGGTCTGCTGCTTACAGAATTTGCAGGTTCAAGCTATATTTTTTGCTGCCTGCAGGAGAAAATTGATGTTTTCATTGTATTTTTTTTTCAAATTGTCTACGTGTGTCCTCAAGTGAAGTTGTGATTCTATCTGCAGTTGTGTTTTGAAACTGAGGAAAGCGCAAGGAAACTTCTGCACAATGTGTCATCTTTGCTTAAACCAGGGGGTTATTTTTTTGGTATTACTCCTGACTCATCTACCATATGGTATGAATGTTGATCATCAAAGTTATGACTTTGTACCTATGCTTGTCACTCCCTTCTCACCATTCTCTGTTTTTGAATGAGAGCCTGCTTGTGGTCCTTTTAGATATTAATTCTAATATTAGTTTGATGATTCTATATTTTTTAATCATCATCTTTCAAACTCAAGCAAGGCTACATTCATTTCCTTTTCCATCAATGGTAGCTTCTAGTAGTTATCCTGTAATTTTCTGTAGTCGAGTTCCAATCTCATTTCTAGTTCTGTCTATAGACTATAGATGGTGTTCATATGTTAATGGCTATGCAGGGCAAAGTATCAGAAGAATGTTGAAGCGTACCACAATAGAAGTAGCAGTATGAAGCCAAATATAGTTCCAAATTGCATCCGGTCAGAGAACTACATGATCACCTTTGAAGTAGAAGAGGAGAAGTATATGGTTCTTTTAGTTCTTTTTTTTTTTTTTGCTGTTGAATGTTCGGTACAAGGTAATTTTAATCTAATATGTTCTATATGGTTCAGGTTTCCATTATTTGGAAAGAAATACCAACTAAAGTTTGCTCATGAGACGTCTGCTGAAACCCATTGCTTGGTTCATTTTCCAAGCTTGATCAGGTTCATTATTGTTGGTTTTCTGTCTTTTTGCAAAAACCTAGCATTCATGCTATTCAATGCAAATATATGCTGTTTCCTGAATTTAAGATCTTTTCTTACTGACCAGTTCAGATATTTACTTCCTCCATGAAACTTAGTCAAAACCAGGGTTTTAACTTTTAAATAAAACCCATGGTTGCTGCCAGTCATGGATCGAGGCTCCATGGAAGTTATTAAACGTAGTATAGTGGACCATTGAAATTTTTTTTACTCCATTTATGTATTAACTGCAAATGATGCTTATCATTGCTGTGTTTTGTCTAAATGCAATAACTGTTAATACTGATGAATCATAATTGTATTTTGTTTCCTTGTTCCTTTTCCATTTTACATTTTAAATGTTTGTTGAATTTCACAAGGGTAGATTGTTAATAAAATGCCATCCAAGAGATGATGTGAGAATGGTCAGTTTTTCTCTGAAAATCCTGAAGTAAAAATAAAGCAAAAAACTGGAACCATCAAGTGGGTAATTTAGAGAGTGACACCGTGCTACAGTTTGCAACTTTTAAAAATAGTGACCCTTATTTTCTATTTCCTTGGTCATTGCACAATTAGGTTGGCTCGTGAAGCTGGTTTGGAATATGTGGAGATTCAGAACTTGACAGAGTTTTATGATGATAACAGGTATTTGATTGCATTTGTGGGTTACATCACCGTGAAGCTTATTTCATGTTTCTTTTCTTCCATTGGAATGAGTAATACTAATGTCAGTTCTTGTAATATGCTCAAAGAATGTATTTTGCAGGCATGCTGATAAATGGTGGTCCAAACCTAGTGGATTCTAGAGGGAGACTTCTTCCTCGATCGTTTGATGTTTTAGGTTGTTGGTCTTATCTTCATCCCTTTAAAAGTCTATTGTTTGTTGGTCTTATCTTCTTCCCTTTAAAATTCTAAAGTATTTGTCAATTAAAGCATTCTGTTGATATGTTTGACACTTCCGGCATCTCACTTTATAGGTCTATACACTACGTTCATATTCCGGAAGCCTGATCCAGATGTCGCACCACCTCTAACAACCCCACTACTGCAGGATGATGCGTACAATCATGATGAGGCAAGTTTTCCTGTGTTATTGTAGCTGGGCTATTATAATGTTCGAATGACTGAATAGTCAATTATAATCCTTGAGACCTTATATCTGTTGATGCTTGCTTTCATGAATTTCATGGGATTGCTCTTGATGTTGCAGAGTCAGTGGCAACCAACTGGATGGAGAGATGATGAGAAGGCTTCCGAACTGCCACCTCCCGGTATGGGCAAGATAACCGAACAGAAAGTGATACCGCCACCTCTCGGACTGGGTAAGATGAGTGACCAGAAAGTGATACCGCCACCTCCTGGACTAGGCAAGATAAGCGAACAGAAGGGGATATTAGGTCCTGGTCCGGCGGATTTACGTTTCTCAGAGGCACTTTAACATCAGTGATCAAGCAAGAGAAGCACGCACCCACACAGAAGGAAATGCACCCATGGAGTGGGTTTTGTAACCATAAATATGGGGTATTATTAACAGGGTTGATGCTTTTTGCAGGATAAAATGATGTATGTAGTTAAGATTTGTAAAAGTTTTCTGCGATGTTATAAGCAGGGTGAGGATAGCTATCTAACCCAACATTACTACTGACAATGCTACTCTCCCTCCATTGGTTTTCTTTTTCCCAATTAGTTAGCTCCTTTTTTGGAGTTTAGAAATCTCTATTTTTTATAGATATATTTATAATTATTCTTATAAATGTTTTGATTTTTTTTAAAAAAAAAAATTAAAATCGAACTTTTTTTTTTAAAAGAAATCTTTTCTTGAATGTTTATAATATCTTTTATTTTAAGTTTCTTAATTTAATATTATATAAACATTATTTCAAATGATTTAGTTTGATATTTTATCATATTTTTTTTATTATTTTAATTTTTAAATTTTAAATTTTAATTTTCTTAAATCAAACTGAAATAAATAATTTTTAAATTGAATTAAATCAAGTAAATGAAATACAATCAACATTAAGGGTTTATTTGATCTTTTGGCCTCAAAAAAAAAGGTTTTGGTACTCAAAAGAATTCAAGATTCAACAGTTAGGTATTTTCAAAAAATATTTATCAATATTTATGATTCCTATTTCCAAGTAGGAAAGCACCCATAGACAACCCAAAAAAAAAAAAAAAAAACCCTACCAATAAAGCAGCTTCATCATGGAAATGGGGAGACATTGATTACTCTTTTGAACAGAAGAAACACATTGATAAACACAAAAAGAAGGTAGAAAAACATTGACCTAATGATTATTATTATTGCTTTTCTTTAAGCATTATTCCAACTTATTGGTCAACACAATAACAGCAATAATAACATTGGCAACAACCAACACCCAAAGCAACCAAAAGGCTTTTTCCCCCCTTGACAAACTGAAACTTGCTTTAAATGATTGTATCTGCTAAACAAGGGATCCCAGTAGAAGTCAGGTTCTCATATGCCTGTAAGAGAAGCAAGACGAGGCTCAACATGCCTTACAACAGGATCAATCTTATAAGTACACCAGATCAATTATATTGAATTCGATCAAACTTATCAAGCATTCCTCCAACTGACTCATATGAAGCAGCAATTATGTTAAAAAAGAATTCCTGAAGCAGTCAAGGAGTTGAAGAGTTACCTAGAATTGTTGGCAACAACATATAAAAGCAACCTGCCAAAGAAACAATCTTTGCATAGCAAATGCCATACACCACATTTTGACTTCGCATTCCACACAACCACATATTACTGAAATCAAAATGATCAACAATAACCAACAGATAAATTTGCATAATGGAAGACGTAATTGGTAAACCATTCCATGTGTACCTTCGGTTGACGCGCCATTAAATTGAAAGAGTTTGCTCCTATAAGATGTATATATGAGTTTGACCAACATAAAACTATAGTATAATTACATAGAAAATAAATTTGAAAAGGCAACGTAGCTGGGTGGCCACGTACCAATTGCAATCCATAACCAGACCAACCACAAACTGATTTGAGACCAGACCAAACCAGCTGGTTTGGTTCCAGTTCATTGTCCACTTGACCGAATAATGTCAGTCCAGCATTCCCAAACTGAAACTGGAGGTTTTTCCCTTGTAACCAGTTTAGAATTGGAATTGAACTTTTAGACCTAGCTGGAACCTAGATCCAAAAACCAGCTAGGCACTGGCAATATGGCACTCGGACAGGCCAATTCAGGTTCAAATTTTGTAGAAGCTGGGACCACTGTTCCAACAGAGTACTTCACTTGATATAGCTTCTTTTCCAAGCTTTATTATTACTTTAAAACCCAACAGATATGGCATATATAAAGCGATCAAACGGAACCAAACATGAATGGTATTTATAAGACTTTTGCGCTTCAAATACCGTTACTATACAACAAAAAGCACCAATAATATAATAGGCCATCCCACCTCCAAAAAGAGGCATGGTTGATCACCATATTTTAACATATTATGGGATAAATTTACAATTAACGTAAATGATGCTAATAGGTATACACAAACCATTAATACCAGCTAAATAAATAAGAACAGACTAGATCACGATAACAATTATAGCAGAGCCATTTAAATCAACGGCCACAAAAAGGAACTCACTAACAAAGCATAGAATTAAACTTGCATTTGGAAGCTCAAACTATACCTCCAACTCACCAAGAATAGCTTTTGTCATAGCAAATTCTTGAGAGAGTATTCCATCCCCTAACCCAGAAAATGAACAAAGTTTGTCCAGCTCCGGCCACATGAACCGGCACTTGCACCTGCCTCGTTAGAAGTCTGTACCGACATTGATTTGGTCATTTTGAGGCAACTAAAGTCATAGCAGTGGTTCCTTGGCCATGGTCATATTGTTACTTATTAACCTCCACATACTCATCAAGTAGTCTACCACTCGCACACTCCTGCAAAGTTTTTCCATTGACCTCTTCCCCAAATCTCCAGATGTAATTAAGTCCAACAAGAAGTTCAGTTACTGTTGCTTCTACCTTTGTCTGATTTGCAAAGTACAAGGTCTGTACCAGCAGAACATTGGTCCGAGAAACAAAATTTTGTTGCTCAAAACTTCGCTCGGATTGCCATCTTATCATGTTGTGAGCAAGTGGAGCTAACCATTCTAGTATTGATGCTATTGCCTCTGTCCACTCTCCTGCAAGGGCAGAATCATAAGTTGATGAAGCCAAGCTCTTAGAGTATGGTTTTAGCCTTGCTCTCAGTGCATTTCTCACATTCATGGGCAGCATATTGTACAGGTCGCCTCTAGCATCATGACCAATCAAGTGAGGAGATGCAGCTAGCTTTTCAATTACAATAATGATATTTGCATAATGAGATGCTAAAGCAGCAAAACCAAGAGTTTCAGGAAGAGCTTTCAAAAACTTTAACTGGGAACTGAATACTGAGGGAACGGTATGAATAACATTGCCCAAAGAGAAGGTATCATCCTCGACTTGATCTACATTTCCTGACTTAACATCCATCGAATTCCTGTAGCAATTTGCAACAGGCGAACTGTTTGAAGCAACCATGCATCCTCTGAAAGGCCCAACTTGAGTCAATCTATTAGGCTTTGTGGGTGGCTTTTTCCCATGAAGGACTGGTGAATGAGGAGTTTGCCACATCTTCTTGCCAACTTTAGTTATTACAGAAATAGGCCCCGACTTTGTTGTTGACTTTCCAAGAGGACCTGAAAAATAACTTCCATTCTTTTTTCCATGGATAGGACCAGATTTTGTTGTTTGACCACCAAGAGGACCAGAATAGGAATGATTGGTTGTATTTGATTTTGAAAGAGGGCCTGATTGTGTAACATAGCCATCAAGTGGCCCTGAAGAAAACCTAGGGATTCTACTACTCTCAGATGAACGGACTTGAGACTGCAATAATGCAGAGACTGATTGACTGCGATAAATATAATCACAATTCAAAATTTTTGAGTTCTCACAAAAAGCCATTAGATTACTGCCAAAGACGTGATTGATTCGATTAAATATGGTAAACAGTGATCTTACTAGAAGGCAGAGTGTATAATCATAAGTTCTATTCCAAAGTGATATCTCCCTCAGATTCTTCACTTCATGCCGCTTCCACACAAGTTTCTTCTGATAATCAAGTAACTCCTTAGGCTCAGGATCATTCCCACTCATTCTTTTCACTGTCTGTTCAAGATCTGCAAGCATTTCCATCTCCTGATACAATGTAGCATTAACTGAAATGAATCGCTCCATCTTCTTAACTTTTTTGTCCATCTTCTTGCAAGAAAATTCCCACCCATAAGTGTCAATGCCATGCCTGATCAAGTCATCAAATACATGCTCAAAGCTCTTCAGCTTAGGGTCGGAGCATTTCCTCGCTAATCTGGCCACAGATTTCGCAATTTGTACCATACTGTCAATCAACTCTGCACAAATTAAGTTGGCAATAAAATTAGCATCGTCGGACACAAGCTTGCTTATACCCATGGAATTTGATATCTCCTGTCTCAATCTTAAAACTTGTTTATCACTCAATGACTGCCATAAGTGAACTAGTTTAGACATCAAGCTAGCAACTTCAAAGGCCAAAACTCCTATGACCGCCTTCTCAGAACCAGAATCATGCTTCTGTGGAATCTTCCACAGACCACGAAACCACGACTCCGTGACCATCTCTAACTCAGAAACTCTGCATAAAAATCACAGATAAAATAAATACGATTATTAGCATAAACTCAAATCAAATCGGATCACTTGACTATGAAGTAACAATTGGGAAAAAAAACCCATTAATTTCTTTGCTCTACAAGGGCCTGATTATTTATAATTTTCTTTACTCAACGGAATCAGCTCTTGCTTTTTCTCCTGAACTCAAAAACCATCAATTTCACTTCTTTTAGACAGATTATGAACAGCGAAGCAATAAATCTAGCAATCAACACTAAAAAAACAAAAACCCAACTAAGATTTCACTTTGCTAGGAGTATTTATCACCATAAAATGAACTAAAAACAAAAACTTCATGCTAAAACATTTTAAAAAAAAGGCCAAAACCGACAAATCACAAATAAAAATAAAAAAATCAAGTTGAAGCTAAGACCACAGTATCCAAATCCCGAAAAAACAGTAGAACAAAAAAAAAACTTACAGATCGCATGAATCAGGAGAAGGGAAGAAGGGAAGTTAGATGTTAAAATAAACAGTAAATGAGGAGCTTTTAAGAAAAAGAAAGAAAAAAAAAAGCAGAGAGAAAGAGAAGCTTTTAGTTTTTAAAAGAAGAAAAAGGAAGTCGCTAGGAAAGAGCATTAACAGACCAAACCCACATGAAAGTAAACCATACGCACCAAATGAAAGGGAAATTCATCAAATACCATTTTTATGAAATATATTTTTTTATTTTATTTTAAATTATGAAATACAATAAACCATGATATTATCAATGGACCAAACAACTTTTTTAAAAAATGTCATATTAGTTGGATAGTATTTATTGATAATTAATCATTAATTTTTATTTAAATATTACAAGTGTAGACACCTTTTTAGAGTTAGCATGAGCCATCTCCCACTTTTATCAGCACCGTAACATTGACCATATCATCAGACATGAGACTTGACCAATCATTGCCTTTCTTCAAACACAATTCCAACGCCGTCCCTGCTATGATCAGGCTGAACCAGCTGGTTTGGTTCGAGTTCCTTCTCGGCTGGAGGAACCCTTCTAGCATTCCCTCTCTGAAATTCGTGAATTTCTGTTTTCACATAACCTCTTCCAAATATTTTAGTTTATAAGTTTACCTATTTTTAAAAAAATTAAAATATTTTAGATTTTTTAAAAAATATATATCTATTTTTCATCAATATCTCGTACCATTATTTTTTTTTAATTTCTCATCTCTTTTTTTCATCTTTTTCATTTTTCTTTCCTCTCATTCTTTTTTTTAATTTCTTTTTTCTTTCTTCTTCATCTTCCATCTAAACTTTTTTTTAAAATATTTTTTTCTTCTCGTAAATTCTGCTTTGTAAAGGTTAAAGAAGAAGATATTAAATAAATCGAATAGATTAAACATTAGAGATTTAAGATCTGATAATGAAAAAATATTATACTTCATAGGATATTTCTTTTACTTTTACAATCCATATGATTTTTAATTTCTATTTAAATTTTCAAGATAATTATAATTATTTTTTGAATGAAATACAATTAAATCTATAATATTACTTCTATTTTTGTCTAATTAAAATTGTGTTTGATTCTTTTTTTCTCATCTCTCTTTTATTTCTCAAAGTTAAGAGAATAAAAATGAAAAAGAGAGATGAAATGGGACTAGAGATTGTAAAAGTGAAAGAAACCAAGACAAAGGTTGTAGAATCTCTAAAAATGAAATTTAAGTTTGCTTAAATTTTTGATAATATTGAGAACTTTACTCAAATGGTAAACACCTTTTTTATTTTAAATTAGAATTGCATTGTATTTTAGTTTTAGTAAGATGTAAATACTTTTACTATTGATTTATTTTTGCTAATTTCTTAATGATTTCGTTATAGTTTGTATCACAATTTTGATATTTGAATTTTGAAAAAATCAACTAAGATTTAATAATTCTTTACTTTTATTGAGGATAATATATAAAATAAAGGATTTTTATTTTTCTCATTTTTGATGTTGCATTGCTAATTTTTAATATAAAATTGAAGTTATTTTTCATCATGTATAACATGTGTATTTACAAGTATGGAGAGTAATACATTTATATAAAACAGAACTCAACTTGTGAGAGAGTTTGTTTTTATTTTTTTACTATAAGTATTATGACAAATGACTAAATTATGAGTATCTGATATGATTGTTGTATTTATTTTATAAATCTTTTGTATCTATGTGTTGTTTTTAAAACATATTATAAATATTATGTATCTTTAATATTTTAAATTATAAAAAATATAATTTTGTAAATTTTTTATATCTATGTTATATACTTTTTGTATTATAATCATAAACTCTTTATATATATACATGTTTTAGAAAATGTTTTAATCATGATTTTTCACATGATTTTTTATAAAAAATAAAGTAAAATCTTATTTTTATATTTTTCTCAAAAATAAGGAATTACCAAAATTATTTTTAAAAAATAAATTTTTTTAAAAAAGTAACATATACATATAATATACGTAACAAATATTGAAAAGATTTGAAACGTATATTGAGTATTAAAAACTAAAGTTATAAATTATAATTTTTAAATATTAATTTAAAAGAATATGCCTTTTATATTTTAATAATTTTTAATTTTAAAAAATATTTTTATAGGAAATAATATATTATATATTAAAAAATAAAAAATTAAAGATTATCAAAAAATAAAAACATTGTAAAATATTTTTTATAATAAAAATAAAAATCTTTTTTATTAAAAATATTTTTGTAAAAAATAATAGTTCTACAAGAATTTATTATTAAAATCAGATTTTTTAAAAAAATTTATTATATTTTTTTATGAATTTATAATTTATTGTAATATATTTTTCATAAGATATAAAATCAGTTAAATCAAGAATCTATTTATTTTATAAAATTCTATGAGAATTTTATTTAATATTTTCAATTTATTATTTTAAAATGTGGTATTTAAAGGAGTTATACAGGAATTTAAAAAAAAATTCCCAGTTGATTTGACCCTAACTCGAACCTAGATGAAAAAACTAGCCCAGCCCCGAGAGTTCTGAAGTTTATCATGACTATACCCGGCTGATATGGTAAGTATAAAGCGATCAAATGGAACCAAACGTGAATGGTGTGTCTTAGACATTTTGCGCTTCACTTGCTGTAACATTGTCGGTGACATAGGCCATCCCACCTCCAAAACGAGGCATGGTTGACCACCATATATGAACATATTATTGGATAAATTTACAATTAATATGGATTATGCTAATAACCATACACAAACCATTGATGCCGGCTAAACAGGTTAGACCACTCACGAGGAAAAATATAGAATAAAACTTGCATCTAACTCTACCTCCGACTCACCAAGAATAGCTTCTGACGTACGAAATTCAAGAGAGGGGTTTTCATCTCCTCCTCACCCAGGAAAGGAACAAAGTTTGTCCACTTCCGACCACATGGGCCTGCACTTGCACCTGCCTGGTGTACAATTTTGTACTCACACTGAATCGGTCATCTCGAGACAGCTCAAATCATAGCAGTGATTGCGATTGCCAAATCTCCAGATGTACTCATCAAGTAGTCTATCACTGGTACACTCCTGCAAAGCTTTTCCATTGATCTCTTCCCCAAATCTCCACATGTAATTAAGTCCAACAAGAAGTTCGGTTACTGCTGCCTCTACCTTTTCCTGATATGCGAAGTACAAGGTCTGTACCAGAAGAACATTGGTCCGAGAAACAAAATTTTGTTGCTCAAAACTTCGCTCGGATTGCCATCTTATCATGATTATCTAAAATTTTTTTTATTCAACTGAATCTGCTCTTGCTTTTGCTTTTCTTGCTCAAAAACCATCAATTTCACTTCTTTTAGACAGATAATGAACAGCCAACCCAACAAATTGAGCAATCAATGCTAAAAACAAACAAAAACCTAACAAAGACTTCACTTTGCTGGGAGCAATTATGACTAAACAATGAAACAACAAAGAAAAAAAAATTTTGTGCTAAACCATTGGGAAAAATGCCAAAAATCATTAAAAAAAAAAAAAGAGAGAAAATTAAGGGGAAAACAGCAAGTTCAAATTAAGACCCTAAACAGTAGCATGTAGAGAAACGAACAAGGGAAGAGAAGTGACCGTTCACATCAATCATCCAGAAGCAGGGAAGGGAAATAATAATATGGATGAAATCATTCTAAATTTACAAATGAGGAGACCTGATTTAATAATATTCAAAGTCAATTAGAGTGGTGAAAGTACAGATGGAGGGCATAATGACATATAGGGCTTCGACCTGATTTTATATTTTAATAATATTAAAATGATAATTTAGTTAAAATCATTCCCACTGATTTATAATGATTTTATTAATTAGATTTAAATATAAGGACTAATTTTTGTTCCAAATTTGCATGTACATATAAATTCGTCCAATAATAACTTATATTTATATCTGTTATATAATTTTTATTTTAAGCATTTTTTAGAATAATATTTAATATTTTAATCAAAATAAAATAAAATTTTAAAAATTATTCAATAATATGATTTTACTGATTATTTTAACTTTAACTACTAAAAATTAATATCAAACTATTAGATATGAGAATAATTACTGTCATGAAATTAAAAGTATGGAACTGAAAATAATCAAACTTAAGATGTTTGATTCATAAAATGATAGTCATTTTAAAACATGTTAAATCACTAAATAATTAGTCAAATGCCATTTTCAAAAAATACATATAAAATTCTTTTTTAAAAAATATTAATAAATAAATACATACTCTCTCTATATATAAATCCATAATTATCGATATATATCAGATTATATATTAATAAATATATTTACATTATATAAAAATATATTTTTATTTCATAAAATATCGTAAGATGAATATTTATTTATCAATATATAATAACAAATAAATATATATCAACATATATTAATAAATAAATATATATCATATATATTTATTTATATATAATTATTACAAAAAAATAAAATTAATATTAATAGATAAACAAAAAATAACCAATAAAAGACATAAAAACATCAAAAATATGTATAATATAATAATAATAAGAGTCAAAATCATTTAAAAGAGAAAGAAGAATAGAGGAAGAAGAAAAAAAATTTAATGAAAAAATAATATTATAATTACACCATAAAATTTTTTTAATGATAATTACCGATATTTAAAATCCATTGGGTGGAAACATTTAAAAGTCGGATTTGACAACGATAAGTCAAATAATTAGCTAACATGAACACCAGAACTTGGTGTTCAGATTATAAACCCATCAGCAGCACCAACTGAACACGTTTGTCAGATATTCAATATTGGCAACAACTGCTGTTTCTGACAAATTTCATCCCTATTTTGTCAGAATTGTAAACAATATCATCAAATGGGCATAACTGCTAGACAACTATCCAGAATTCATTTTATGATCTAATTTGTTAATTTAAATCATAGTAATGGTCTACGAGTTTGTAACTGTTCCATCGGCCTAAAACTGTAAGTTGATGAGACAGAAAGCAAGAAAAAAGATGGAAGTCATTTGAGAATTCCACAAGAAAAACTGGTCTGGTGGAGTTCTGCAACCCAGAAATAGCATCATGATATATCAATTGAATTAGCAATTGTAAAACCAATTCTCCCACCTACAAAAATATAGAAAAATCCTATATTGCTTGAATCAAGGTTCCTACAACAAATTCATCAAAACTTTGAGATAGACTCTCATCTACCTGGAGAACATACAGCAACGAGGAAAGATTCAACTCCTTGTAGCCTTATTTTGATTCATCCAGAAGCGTGTGTGATTATTCTATGAAACACCCATTTTCCTTTTCCTTCTCCATTTTTACATGTTCAAATTCTTGTAAATCTGGCCTGATGTCTCCAATAAATCATAGTGACCGTATCCATGAAACAGCACATTGATGGGAATCGCTCGATCGTTATGATACTCTTCACCGTAATTTGCTATGCTTACCAAATTACCTGATGCCCTATCTATCATGAAGACCGAAATCATAGTCCTGAGCCAACAAGCGAAAGCGAATTGTAAATCTATATGGCGGCAAGTATAAACATAAGAAATGACAGGCATTTAACGTCAGCATGAAAGTTGGATTGCCATGTCTGAAATCATCATTTGATCAATTGATTGCAGTAAGCAGAATTCTATCTATCTGTTGACATCATTCATTAGCATATCATTTTCAATTTTCAGGGAGAGGTCACTGAAAATTAAACCAAAAGTGGCTCTCAAGATTGTGAAGAGGCATATGCATTAGATTAGATTCAACAATTTTAAAAATTCTAGTTTAATGACATTAAATAGCTGGCAAATTCATTCATGGAAAAACAAAACTAATGAAAATGATAAGCCAGGAAAGAAGTTGAAACTTACTTCAAGACATGGGAAGCCATTAACAACTCTGGTTCTCCGCCCCATACATAAGGTTCTTGAATTCTCTTGACATATGCATCAAAATCTCCTTCTATAAACCTGAATTGATTAAAAAATCATTAAGAAAACAGGTAAGGTACGCATGATTGTAGCAGAAATGATTCCACACAAACAGAACATTTACCATTCGGTTTCTTCCCGCCTCTTTAAGAGCTCATCTACAACCTACAGGCCCCAAATTGAGTTACCTATGGTACAGGATAATATTTGCAAGTGCACATAATAAAGGAATGAGAAATTTTATAGAAATATTGAATGAAACCCACTTGTGCTCTCAATTCATCAGCCAGTTCTCTCTGGCGAATTTCATCAGGAGCTTCTTCCCCACTTCTCAAACAAGCTCCATGAGCTATAGCTCTGAACAGGCATCTCCCGTCGGCCAGAACTCCTGCACCCACCACACCTCTTACATATAGGTTTATTTCTTTGAAATGCTTTTAAACAATAATTGAATTCCAACTACCAGTTAGATAACAAAATTTCATATATATATATGTGTGTGTGTGTGTGTATGGACATACCTGTCACTTTATAATCATTATTATTGTTTAAAGTGTCACTTTTCGAATCACAACCATCAATAATGGCATCATCATCAAGCCCACCACCATCGCCACTCTTTTCATCAACATTTCTAACAGTCTCGGTGTTAATGACGTCAGCAGCAGCAGCCGCCGCCCAAAAATCGATGATAGCACCGGAACCCAAACAACCACAAACACCGAACAATAACCACGCTGAGTCAGGCCTGTGTAACCAACGTGCCGGCCTTGCATCCCACGCCACGTTCCACGATCCTTCTCCTCTCGGCTCCTCCCCGATCACTCTCCGCCTTACATAACTACACCTCCTCCCCCTCCTCCGTTTGAACCCAGAAGGCTGGATCACGCGCCACACGGAGGCAGCTGCGGCGGCGCCAGAACAGGATTCAGAAAACCGACCACGGGTCCAGCCAGTAGAGTCGCCAGGGTGATGCAGTCGATCGGAGAGAGAGAAATCGGACTGGTGTAAAAGGCGGTGGTTGTAGAAGTAGTGAGACGACGCCGTAGAGAAAGCGTGAAACTGAGAGTGAGAGTTGAGAATCCAAGACTTAGGACGTGTGCAGAGTACACCAAGCATGTCAGGAGGAGAGGTTCTATGCTAAGATGCGCCTTAAAATTTCGTTTTATTTATTTTCCTCTTCCTTGTTATAAATCTAAAGCATCCATCCCACGAGCGTTTTATATAAAATGAACTGAAAATTTTCCACGTCACAGCCCATTTTCCAAAATAAAAAACTATATATTTTTTTTTAAAAAAAATTGAGGGCGAGAGAACCGATATAATAGGGACAAATAGGGAAGAGAGACCGGTGTCTGATGGGTGGTATTTGTGGGGCCCTCTTTATAAAATTTGGCATTTAAATAAATAAATAAATTACATGCGCACGTGTATTAACAGATATTTAGAAAATAATTATTTAGATTAATTTCTTAAAAAAAAAAATTAGCCACCGCACATGCATTCAGTTGATGGCATAATCAAACTATTTTAAAAAAATATTTTATTTTAAAGTGTTGAAATAAAATATAATTTAATATTTAAATACATGTTTTCTATGATTCGATTCCATGAATATGTAATCATTTTTTTTCCCTTATTGTATTTAATTTTTTTTCTAATTATTTATGGTTTAATATTTGGCATATGAAATAAGGTTACTACTTACAAAGATTATTTTATTTAAAAAAGAAACACTCATGATTAATATGAATTATTTCTTCAAATTAATCAACCAAAATTCCTCCACGCAACTATAGCTATAATTAAAAATTCAAAATACTGTGAAATTAATATATAAAATTGAACTACAAATAAAATCAAGCGAAAATACCTTTTTTCAATATTTATAAGCATTTAATTTTTAAGTAATTCATATATATTTGGTGTCACGTTTATATAAAGCTTATTAATTTTATTTTTAGTTATCCATTCTAAACATCAAAATAAAAAAAGAAACCTTATTTAGATGAGCACCTCTTTGATACCTAAAATATTTTATTTTTTTATTTTTATTTTAAATATATAATATATTTTAAATAATATCAAATAGATAAGTCAATAATATATATCACCTATTGTAAATATTAAAATTATATATATATATACAAGATACATGATATATTTCGAGCAAACATCTTATAACAATCTTAACTATAATTTAAAATTTTATGATTAAATTAGATATAATAAAGTTTAGCTTCTATGATTTAATCCAATCATTTTATTATTGTGATTTTTGTATTATTATTATTATATATATATATATCAATTTTTATTTTTATTGATTAATATTTTTAAATTTAATATAATACAAATAGATATTATATTATACTTTTATTTCGATTACATGTTTATTTACAAGTTAATAATAAACGTAAAAATATCAAATCATATATTATACTATTAAATAAAAGAATAATAAATGAAATGAGACTAAAATAAATCAAACCAAGATGTGTTATGAAGAAGAGGAGACGAGCAATACAAAGAAAAATATGAAATGAATGAAAATCAAATATAATTTAAAAGAATGAAAATAAATAATTTATAAATAATGAAAATAATAATAAATATAAACAAATAAAACATAATAAAAAAAATCAAGGGGAGATAGCTGAACGCGGACGGGTTCAATTAAAAACCCTAAAGTTGGGTTTAGAGAAAATGCGAGGATAAGATTGGTGGATTACGTGGAAGTTAGAGGGCAACTCATAGTTTGTAGAGTCTTGCAAGGCAGTCATAATCTTCTCTGGTCATGCATATCAATTTCATATCAGATTTTTAGTTTATTATATTTATAAAATGATGGAAACTATCACTAACTTATGATCTAATCCAATTAACATGAGACATGTAAAATTCCGTGTAAATTAACAAGTTCTCGAAAAATTTTAAAAATATTGATGTAATTTTTTCTGAATTAAAGAAGAAAAAAATAAAAAAAACTTTTCTTATTTTAATTTTAATTTTAACCCTTTTACTTTTATTTTAATTTTACCCTTCTTATTTTAAATTCTAGATTATTGGATTAGTCACGTGAAAAGAGATGACAATAACCCATTAAAGAATGAAATATACACGATTTTAATACAATCCAAAAACTAAAATTCCCACCATCATGTACAAGTATAAATTTAAAATTTTAATAAGAGTATTTTATTAAATATATAATATTATTTATTAATTTAATTTCATGTATCAAATTTAAAAAATTGTCATCCTTTTCTTTACATGGAAAGGGACATTGCCACTTGAATTTCGTCTCTTCCTCTCTTTTCTATTTCACACCAAAACATATTCAGAAAAAAAAAAAAACATAATTGAATGGTATTTTCTCAGAAATAATTTTATTTTTTTGGTTCATAATTATTTATATAAATTATATTGATTAATATTTTCTTTTTAATTTTGACAAACCTCATTCATTTTAAATATATAATAAGTATCCATTTTTAAAAATATAAAATAACATAATAATTATGAATTGTGCATCAACTTATATTTGTACATAAAATTATTATTATTATTTTACCCAAAGTAGAGACGAGGGAACTAAATTGGATTTGTATCATTTGAAAATCTTGAAAAATGTCAAAAATTGAATAAATTTTATAAAAATATTAATCTCTTCTAAGAATTATAAAAAATAATGAATTTTTAAAAATATTTATAAAAATGATGGAGTTTATTATAGGTTATAAAAAGATTTAATTCAAGTTCACTATAGCTTTATTATAATTTTATAATAAAAAAGTTATTTTTGCAAGAAAAATGATTATTTTTATAAAATTTTTTATTTTTGTAATAATAATTATTTTTTCTTAAGATGATCTATATATTTGTATGATTTATTAATGTATTGTTTTTATAATTGCCTAATTTGATGTAAATCAACTAATATGGTTAATTAATAAGCCTGTTATGGATGAATTAATCAATTATTTAATTATTTTTATGTTGACATTATTTATTATTTTCTTTATAGGAGTATTAATATTATATTATGTTGGGTGTATAATTGGTATATAGTAGGTATAGAATAATAATATGATGGATATAAAATAATTATATAATACTCATGAATTTATAAAATTATAAAGTTAATTTATATTACTATTATATTTCTGTAAATACATATATATTCTCGTTTACATATTTATTTACTCATTTAATGTTGGAAAGCAGAAAGATTTATCGTTGATACAGCGGGAAGCGATTAAAGAACAAATGGCTTCACTGGGATGAAAGCCATCAAAGAAGAAGAGTTTATTAGGATTCTGACATGGTGGTTTCAATGGAATGCATGAACTTGTGCCATTCGCCCAAGTTCTGCAACATGTTTCACTTGCATATTGCATGCATGCAAACATACAAAATGCATCAATCACCTCAACCCTTAGAAACGAACCGAAAATCAAATGCTTGTATAGAAATGAAAGGAAAAGAAATATGAAGCACGTACCATGTTTAGAAGGGTTAAGGGCGAGATCATAGATTAGGGAATTACAATGAGCAATAACGAACTTAGAGGCAAGGAGAGCAGTTGCCAAATTCTGAAGCATTTGTCCGAGTTGTTTGTTGTAGAGGCTAACTATCTGGTTTGTTTCTTCTGCACATTTGGCATTTTGCGATCCTTTCGTTTTAATGATATATATGGGTCCAAGCTCGAATGAACGATTTGCCTTGCTCCCAGGTTATACACTCAGTAGTTACAAGTAATTCGATCAGAAAATGCAGACCCACAGATGTTAACTTACATGTTTCATTGGCATTCAGTACAGTTTAAGTATGCATAACTCCTGTCTGGAGCTTGAATTCGAGAAATTTATAAGACCTCAATTGTTATTACCATGTCTGGCTAGTCAAATGATGATGTCTGAACTTACCTGAATAAATAGCCTTGGAAAGTTTATCAGAAAGAAGCTGAGCAAATTGTTGAGGAGAATAGTGTACGGTGCCTCCGAGGTAGGTGACGATATAGTCATTGCTGCCAATCGAAAATGCGAAAATAGAATCTGACAGATACTTGGAAAGTTGATTTTTGTTTCTAAAATGACGTTGTAGCTTCAAAGAAACCGTAGCTTCAAAAAGTCCAATCTGTTCATCCAAACTCAGACAATGACCCTGTAAAATGTCCGGCATGATCATTATTCATTTGCCAGTAACATTTGTTTAAGAAAATTGATAGATAGCGGATGCTCGAAGGACATTATCTCTCGACCAGTGGTGAAGCCACATCTAAAGATGAATACAAGGACTCCCTTTTTGCATGGAAGATGAATACAACAACAAGAAGAATGATAAAAACTTACAACGATTTTTCCAGTTTGATGGAGAATGCCACAAGACCCAGATGCGTAATTCAGGCCAGCAACTGGGGCATCCTCGCATTTGTTATACTCAAGCATGGAGGTGGATGTGGCAGTCTCAGAAATTCAGCTAAAAAAACCCCACAAAAATGAAACAAATAAGGGTTAAAACAAGACGATAATCAAAACGGGGTTACAGGAATGGACGAAAGAAACATGAGATTGTATGTTAGTTTCGATATGTATACCTAAAAAATCAGCACGGTTCTACCATTATTAAATCTGCCGGTTGGTCCTTTAGGAAAATCGACTCCGTAAGGAAAATAGTTGGCCTTGGCCACTGTGTATAAGAAATTGTTGCTTCCACTGTCAACTAAGGAATCCCCAAGCACATACAGCGCCGGTGCCAATGGCTCACCACATGCAAAGGTGGCCATCTGATACAAGAACACCATTGGCAAATGTTGTTCACAATCGATATATTTTTTAAAAGAAATGTAAAATTAAGTAAAATGAATACATAAAATTTAACGTAGTTCACCCTTAATTTTGGGTTACGTCCACGGACAAAAACTCATAATAATTCTTCCACTATTACAAATAGTAGGTACATAAGGGATAAAATAAAATAGTAGCTCACAAGATGTTTTCCGACCTAAAATTAATAACCTCACTATTTTTTCTCTCCCCAACCCTTTGGGAAATATTTCATAAACTTCAGAGCTATTTTTCTTTTGCTCTGGTTGTCTATTGATTGTGTTTTTGGTTGTGATTTTCAGTTGAGGGACGAGTGCCTTTTATAAGCACTCCTACTGTGTGATGGTAGGTTGTCACCTAACCCACATAACCCCCTTTTTCTTTTTGTCAATAAAAACTGCTTCAAATAAAACGGCCACCAAATGCAGTCCAAATTTTTGACTCGTGGTGTCCTTCATTTGAGGGACCCATCAACAAATCTCCCCCTCCCGATTACATGGAAGACTCTATCATCTCTGCTGCTGATCGACAATACTCGAACTTTCCTCTTGATAGAATCTTGGTTAACATGTCTGATCCATTCTCTTCAGTATGAATCTTTTCTAACTGTAACTGCTTCGTCTCCATCACATCTTTGATCCAGTGATACCTCATATCAATGTGTTTTGATCATGAGTATAATGAGGTATTCTTACCAAGGTAAATAACACTCTGACTATCACAAAACAGCTGATACCCTTCTTGTTTGATACCAAGTTCATTTAAAAACTTCTTCATCCATAGCAACTCCTTACATGCTTCTGTTGCTGCAATAAACTCTGCTTCAGTTGTAGATAGTGCAACGCACTTCTGTAATTTTAACTGTCATGCCATAGCTCCCCCTGCAAAAGTAATTAAGTACCCTGATGTAGACTTTCTTGAGTCAACATCTCCAGCCATATCTGCATCTGTGTAACCAGCTAACACAGGTTCTGCATTTCCAAAACATAAGCATATTTTGAATGATCTTCGAAGATACCTGAGAATCCACTTGACTGCAGCCCAATGTTCCTTTCCTGGATTTGAAAGGAAATGACTCACAACTCCAACTGCATGAGCAATATCTGGCCGTGTACAAACCATGACATACATCAAACTCCTAACTGCTAAAGCATATGGAACTCTAGACGTTTCTTCCTTCTCTTCATATGTAGAAGGGTACTCTCTAGAACTCAATTTAAAGTGATTAGCAAGAGGATAACTAATCGCTTTAGCCTTGTTCAGGTTGAATCTCTTAAGTACTTTGTCAATGTACTTCTCCTGTGACAACCATATTTTCTTGGCGCTTCTGTCTCTGTCAATCTGCATGCCAAGAATCTGCTTTGCTGCTCCCAAGTCTTTCATAGTAAAAGACTTACTCAGCTACTTCTTCAGATTGTTGATTCTAGAAACATTCTTACCAACAATCAGCATATCATCCACATAGAGCAATAGGATAATGAAATCATCACCAAAGAATCTCTTCACAAATACGCAGTGATATGAAGTAGTCTTCTTGTAGCCTTGCTCCCCCATAAAAGACTCAAACTTCTTGTACCACTGTCTTGGTGCCTGTTTCAATCCATACAGACTTTTCTTTAATCTGCAAACATGTCACATCCGTACACATAGGCCTCGTAGTATGGGTGTGTGCATGACAATAAGATTGAATGCATATATGATATAGAAGGAAAAGATGTTAAGATGATGAATTTATACGATACATGTATTCGTATTTAAATAGTGATACGAGATGTATTACTAGAGTAAAATAGGAAATAAAGTTGGTATTGATTTAATTAAGTGCATATCGTCATTTTGGATATTTTAAAAAAAATGCATGGAAATAGTAATACGAGGGTGTGATTGAATGTATGAAGGTGTATGGTAAGTATGATGTACCTAAGGTCTTAATTTAGTCAAAATCCCTTAATTTAGCCCAAATTTCTTTTCATTCTTCATGTCATACGCCCCTCCTTCTCTTCTTCTTCCTCTTCTTCCATTTTCTTCCATAACCAAAGCTAAGAGAGTGGATTTCATCCATTTTCTTGCAAGAAAATACCCTTTAATCATTAAAAAGATCTAAACTCAACTTGGTTTTGTATT
>CANYBF010184039.1:0-11758 GCA_948192965.1 Dalechampia spathulata
GGTCACTGATTTTCAATTTTTTTCTTTTTAGTATCTGAACTTCAATTTTTTTTCATCAGGAGGTTTTCTGCCACATTAAATATATACGTGGCAGAATATTCCTTGAATATTCCCTTGCATTGCCACGTGGACAGTTGCCACATGGATGGTTGTATACGTGGCCTGTTGACACGTGGACGGTTGCATATGTGGATGTTTTCCATGTCAATTGCATTGCCATGTAGGATTACACGTCAGTATGAATGATGATGTGGTAACCATCCACGTGGCAATGCAAGGGAATATTCAAGGAATATTCTGCCACGTATATATTTACGTGGCATAAAACCTCCTAATGAAAAAAAATTGAAGTTCAAATACTGAAAAGAAAAAAATTGAAAATCAGTGACCATTTTGAAAACCGACCTAAAAATAGTGTCATTTGGTAATATTAACCCAACCTAAACAAGTTATCTTTTAACAAATCCTTTTCTTTTGAAAGTTTGGCATTTTCATCTTTTAAGGATTTGTTTTCCTTTTCAAGACTTTCACGTTTTATTTTACAAGAATCAAATTCATTTTGTAAAACATCTTTCTTTTTTGTAATGGATGCATGTTTACTTTTAAGTACTTGATGCTTCCTATCTAATTTTTCATACTTTTCTAACAATGCTTCTAATGCACCACAATTATCATCATCATCAAGCTCATCATTACTATAATAAGATTGAGATGATGTAGTTACCTCATTGTTTCCTTCATTATCCAAGAATACCATGAAGCAAAGGTTGGTTGCTCCTTCATCACCGGACATCTCCTCATTTGATTCACTGTCATCATCCTACATAGCCTTCAATGCCTTCTTTTTGAAAGGCTTGGATGGTTTGTTGAGGCAAGGGCATTCATTCTTCATGTATCCCGGTTTGTTGCATTCATAACAAATGGTTTGATTCCTTCATGGATTATCTCTTCGGTTGAATTCCCTTCTTTGCTCGAATGGCTTCTTGCCATCCTTTTCAATCTTCTTCTTTTTCATGAGAAAGTTCTTGACACGTTTGGAGAGGAGGGCCACTTCATCATCGATGTCCCCTTCACTTATGGAAGAGATATCTTCTCTATTTGAGGCTTTAAGTGCAATCCCTCTTCGCTTATCTTCATTTACCCTTTGCTTAAGGGTAATCTCATGTGTGAGAAGCTTCTCGAGAAGCATATCAGTTGATAATACAGACAGGTCATTTGCTTCTTCAATTGATGTCACTCGAGCCTCCCAATCCTTCTTCGATAGCACCCGCAAGATTTTGTTATTGATATCCTCTTTTTGATACATCTTGCCCAACTTCATCAATCCATTGGTGATCACAGTGAGTCGGTTGTACATTTCAAAAATCGACTCATTAGTCTTCATTGTAAACAGCTCATATTGATGAGTTAGAAGCTGAATCTTCTTGGTTCTAACTTGATTGGTTCCTTCATGATGAGTCTCCAAAGCTGTCCATACTTGCTTTACCGTGAAACAATGTGATACTCGACCATATTCTTCATGACTTATGGCATAATACAGTATGTTCATTGCCTTTTTATTCTGGAATTTTGTTCTTAATTCTTCTCTAGTCTTCCCTATCCTTGAGAGAGACAACACCATCAATTGTAATTGTTGAAGGAATGTACTCTTTTACCATCAAGTCAAATAATTCAATTTCGTCGCTATCCAAGAAGAGTTTGATCTGGTGCTTCTAGTAGGGATAATTCATTCCATCGAAATAAGGGGGTCTTGTAAATGATTAACTCTCACTTGTTGCCATAGGATCTTTGACTCAAGAATTTTACTTCTTCTAACAATGAGCACCAAATGCTCTGATACCAAATGAAATTCCTTGCGAAAATGGCAACACATGTCAGTTTATAATGGTTCGGCACTAACTCTTACCTATGTCTACTTCTCCCAAGTTTTGACTTAGGGTTCCACTAATTTTCAATCAATTACAACACGGATTCTACAAATGAATCCTAACCCCTGGTGTTTTCAAGGCTCACACTCAAACCTTTACAAAACCAACCTTACAAACTCTCAAATATAAATTAATGCCCAAACATTAATCACTCACCAACCCACACAAGCAATCCCTAGCTTTCCATAAGTGGGAATACAATAAATGAGAGTTTACAATATATAAAAACACACAATACAAGTAAACTTACTTGTTCTGGATAATCAAAGCTCAAAGGAAAAGTTTGCTCTGCAAAAACTAGCCGTTGGAGATAAAATGTATGAAAGTTCTATATGAAATTTTCTGTTAGAAAGAGTTTAAAATACGGATTTAAAGTTCTTCAATGAGAAAAAGAGAGGGAAATGTGGTACGGTCGTATCACCATTTGGTACGTCCATACCAAATCAATTTTCTTGACAAGCAATTTTCCTGTGAGCTCACGTATGGTCGTACCACATAATGGTACGCCCGTACCAAAATAGGTTTACTGACAAACCATTTTCCTGCGAGCAACGGTACACCCGTATCATGCTCTATCAAACAGTTTTAACTAGGTACAGTCAGCCATATGGCCGTACCACTCAACTAAGCCATTTGGTATGCCCGTACCAACATAAAAACTTACATAAAAATGGTAAATAACTTAAATTGATTCACACGTGACACACACATCAAAACCTACAGTCTAACAAATATTAATTTAAAAATAATTTTAAAAATTTTAATTTAAATATAATTACTAATTTTTTAAATCTAAAATAAATATAAAATGATAAGAAAAAAAATTCTATTTCTATATAAATAATAATTTTTGTAATGTAAATATCAATTTTTATCAAAATAATTCTATTTAGTATTTTAACATAAATACTAATATTTACTTAAATTATTTAAATATATATTATTTGAATTTGATTTCAAATAAAATAGGAAGTTTGTTATAGTTAATTTAAATTAAATTAAAATTATTAATTGATTCTAGAAAATATTTATCTTTTTATTAAAAATAAAATATAATTAATGATAAATGAAATGTATTTCTTATATGTATTCTTTAATTATATATTTATTAATGAAGAAAAATCAATTAAAATATTTTAATGGTAATGAAGTAATGATTAATGAAAATAAGTTGCATTTTATTTTTAATTAAACTTTTGAATGTAAGAAAATTATGTGTTTGAATTAGAAAATAATTTTTATGTTATATATGTTAAATTATATTTCCATTCTACATAATGAATGATCATATTTATTTAATTATTTCTAAATTCTATAATAAAATATAATTAAATAGTTAATAATAATATAAATATAAAATATCATAAATATAATATAGTATATAGTATATGATATAATTAAATATATTAATTAAAATAAAACATAATAAAAACAATATTAATATAATATATGTTTAGTTTAAGTTTAATATAGTTTTTATGTAAAAAAATTATTATTATTATTGTTAAATATTTAAAATCATATGATATTATTATAAGTTAGAAAGTAATATTCATCAATTTTATAATTATTTCAAAAAAATTAAAACATAATTACTTGAATATATTAAATCGAATAGTAGCAAATAGAAGAGAGTTCATATTATTTTTAAACAATAATTCATAATATATGATTATCAATAAAAAATAATTAATTTACCACAGAGTTGGAATCATAGGAAAGAAAGTGATCATCCCAAATATTAGGGTGATAATTTCGATGACGGCATTTTATATTTCTCTGTATAATAACCTCTGCGGGAGAAGAAATTACCGACATTTTTGTATTCACTTTCTTTTAAGCTCAAACTGTAGGGTTTTTGTTTTTGTGGGAAATTGGGTTAATGATTGGCTGAATTGAGGCTTGCTTGTGCTTTGAGGATGCTCAAAGAAGAGGGCTTCGCCTGTGTTTATAGTAGTCGTTGGGGATATCTTGCACAGAAACGAAGGGGTTTTATGCCATCATCTTTTGAATATTTATTATGTATAGTGTTAAGGGTTAATTACACTAATATGAGATTTTTTCAGGTTAATATTCTAGATAGTTATTAAATTTTAAGAGTTGTATTAAATTGATTATCAAAATGTATTTCTATTAAGAAATAGACTATTTAATTATATCTTTTTTTTTAATCTCAATGGAAAAAAATAAAAGAAAATTATAATGAAAAAAATAAAAGAAATATATAATAAAGAAAAATATAATGATTTGAAAGGATGAGAAAATGAAAGGAAGAAATTAAAGTTATTGATGTTACAACAGGGACAGATGACAAGAAAAGAAGAAAAATTATAGTTTTAAAGAAAATAAGATAAAAATAAAACAAATAAAAAAAGAATATTATTTATGTAAATATCCCAAAAAAACTTAATAAACTTAAGCTATTTGCAAGTCTATAAACGTGAAAATTATACAACACTCTCTAATTGGGTCTTAAACTCATTATTTTAACATGAAATCACTTTAACTACAAAATGAAAATTATATTTAGTTATTATTATTATTTTAACACATAATGAAATGATATTTTATCATTATGAATGTAAACAAAATGAAACGATGTCATACCTATTGAATTTGGCGTTATCAATGCATTGATTTCTCTTGCCCTTCATTAAGAACAAGGAAAATGATACTCACCTTCTTTAGTTGGGGCAATGATCATAAGTATTAAATATTATTTTTTAGTATAAAATAAAAATAAATTTTGCACTTGATGTGAATTTATAATTGGCCATCAGAATGGTTGAAATATGGAATTGGCCGTCAGAATGATTGACAACCATCTGAATATTTGACGTGATCGTCAGAATGACTGACAGCCAATGATGATGTGGAACAAAATCTCTGAATATTTGTCAAATTTGGCGTCCAAGTACGGCTCCCATACCCGAACAACCATGCTCCATTTCCTATCCCTTAATTCTCATTTCCCTATCCTTAATAATAATAATAATAATAATAATAATAATAATAATATTTAATACTTTTTATCCTAATGAAGAAATTCCTCATTTATTTGTTGCTTTTCAATTAACGTTTGTGAAGATTCACGAATGCATTAATAATCAGATGTTGACCGGAACGCATTTCAGCCATCTCAACAAGTTCTTCTTCTGATTGGCCATATCCAGACAAATGGTCAAAGTTAATCCCATCATGCAAATCGGTGAGTCAATTTATTCAACTCCCGTATTTATAAGGAAGGGTTGAGTTGATATTAAACTAAAGTATTACTAGAGAAAAAAGTCAATTTCAAAATAAATTTTGACCTCTGATGATTTTTTTTTTTTTAGTTTCATCATTAGGCTATATGAGTAGCACTAGATATATAATTGGTCGTCACAAATACGAGGGCAATTGACATTTTTATGATTTTTGACAAATAATAATACCTGTTTATGATGGGAAAAAAAAAAAGATGAATTTCCATGTTTGTGATAATTGACAAAATAAAATTTACATGTTTGCGGTGGATTTTGGTATTGTTTGCCACAAACTCACAGGAGGGAGTATTGGTTTAATTGAAAATTTGAATGGTATCCATTTTGATTTGGTTTAATTTAACATTTTTAAATTTAAAAAATATTTATTTTAAAAAAATTAAAATTTTTAATTTAAAATCAAAATAATAAAAAAATAAAATTAAAAAATAAATCATATTAATTAAATCAAAATTTAATTTAATGCAATTTAAAAAATTTTAAACTGAAAATTTTTGATTCCATTATAACCGAAATGTCGAATACCCAACCCAGCAATTACATCCATCATAATTGGCGTCCACAAATCTGTAAAAATATCATCATCATCATCGTGTAATAACTAAATAATGATTAAGAAATAGTTTATGAAAAAATTACTTTATTTTGAAAATTTGATATTATTATTATTATTATTTGAATTTTATTATGATTTAAGATTAATTATGTAAAATAAATTTAAAACTAAAATTATAATATTAAAATATTTATTTCGAATTAAAATATAACAAAGAAAATTAACTGAAATTTTATTTTTCAAACTTTGTTCTAATCCTTACTAAGTTTTTCTAAGCCGCATCATTTATTTAGCTATATTTTGTAAAGGGCAGCCGGTTTTGACCGGTTATCAAAAACTTTTACTTTCTCTAATTATCATAATCAAGTAATTATTTTTTATTTTATTACTTTTTTTAATATGATAAATATGAAGATTGTGATGGACAATATTGCTTGTGCAAAAAAAAAAAAACTCTGAGAACCTTGTCGTGGTACAAACATATTTTTATCAAAAATTTTGGAAATGTATTTCGAAAATTATTCATTTTTACTTTTTGTGGAATTTTATTTTTATTTAATTAAATTAAATATTTATCTAGATAAAATAAATTAAAAAATATATGTAATTGTATGAATCTTATTTTATAATATATATCAACAATTGAAAACAAAAAATATTTTTGAAATTAAAAATAAAGCATTTTCTTAGATTTGATGAATGCACACTTGATTTGATCAACGGTGGAGTCAAGAATTTATTAAATGGAATCAAATTTTACTAAGATCCGTTCATCTCCCAAGATTAAAAAATCTCAATCACGTGACAGAGCTGTGATCTTTTCTTTAAACAACTCAATGGCTTTTGCTTTGTTGAACAACTTATTTTCCTGGTAAACCTTCCATACTTGTTCTTTGTCAGTGATCCTCCTAGAAGTGCTTCAATTTCCCATACCTGATAGGGATATATAGGGGTTCCATTTTCCTCGTACTCTATGAATGTACTGGTTATTGTGCAAGTAACATTCCCCTTCTTGGCTTTCAACTTTTTTATTGCAGTTCTTACTATGCTGGGCAGTTGCTCTGCCTGTTCCAAATTGATTTCTAGAACATTAACTAATCCCATATCTACCAGGTGTAAACATTTTATTGCCATGGCTTCTTCCACTCTCAAAGTTACCCATCTGTCTAGATAAACATGAATGTATGGATAGAGTTCTGTAGCTGCTTTAAACATTCTGTCAACAGAATCAACCACTTCTTTCTGTATTTTTTCTCAAAGCTCCATAGAAAGATATTGATCCATTGCTTTCAACATCTGACTTCTTTTTTCTACCTTGTTCACCAATTCTTCTTCTCCTCTGGTGACAAGATCAAGCTTTTGTTCAAGCTTCATTATATGATTAGCCATCCTATCTATGGAGTTTCCTAGATGATTAATATGCATCTGGGGAGTTCCATATTCAGACCAAAATTCGACCTTGGAGAGGAATCTTTTGGCTTGGTCATATAACCAAAAACCTTCTTTCAAAAGTCCTTTACTATTTTTGACCCATGCTTGGTTAGCACCATCCTCTTCGGATTCAGATTCTAAGGCTTGGACCTTAATCTCAATAGGCTCATCCCATTCTCTACCAAGTTCATCCTTCCATCCTGAAGGCTCTATTTTTTCTAATGGTGTGCTGACATATGAACATTTTTTGAACTTTACTGTGTAGTCAAACTTCCCACTTGGTTCACCAAGCAAGCCAATGACTTCATCTTCATCATTGTGAGGGTTCTCCTCATCCAGAAGATCATCATCTGAGAAAGCTTCTTCTACAAAGTTGCCATTTATTGTACCATTGGATTCTGGCTTAGTGGGATCTCCACTTTCCAACTCATGACCATCGTCATCAGGGATAATTTCTTTTCCCTTTGAAAGTTTATCCTTTTGGTTCAAGGATAACTCCTTTCGTCTTCGAGCATCAGCCTCTATGAAATGATCATAGGCTTTGAACACTTTTACCAATTTCTTAGAACCCGTCATTGTAGGCTTCTTTGGACATTCGGTAGACCAATGTCCTCTTTGCTTACAAGACCAGTAAAGACTGTAAGCAACCATCTTTGCTTTCTTACCAGCCCTTTCGGGGCTCGAGCTTTCGCTCTCCACTGTCTTTCTCTTATTCGGATAATCCTTTCGGATATGCCCTTGCTTCTTGCAGATCCAGCATAATTTGTTTTTGGCAGCAGGATCCATCCTTTATATCTGCAAGTTCACGAGAAAGAGAGTCAGCTATTACATTTTTATTAGATGAGATATATTCAATATCAAACTTGTAATAACTAAACCATTCTTGTAATCTCAACAAACGAGTTTGCCTAGTTTCTTTGAAATTTAAATGCATAAACCTTTTGACATACTAGGAATCAGTTCAAAGCACAAATTTATTGGGAGCCAAGAAAATGTAAAATGCTTTCATACCATTCTTGGCAGCAAGAGTTTCTTTTTCATGAATTGGGTAATTTACCTCTGAACCTTTGAACGTTCCAGACCAATACTTACAGATGGGCTCAGGTTTATGGCCTTTTATTTTGAGGACTACTCCCCAACTATTTTCTGAAGCATCTGTTTCTAACACCAATTCATCTGCATCTGAAGGTAAGTTTAAACAAGGCAAATTTCTCATTTTTTCTTTTACCTGCTTCACAGCTTGTGTATCATCCTTATCCTAATACCAAGGAGTTTTATCAGAAGTCTTTTTGGAAATTCTTCCTAAGTATTTGGATAAATTTTTAACAAACTGTCAAGCATAGTTAGCAAGACCACAAAATCTTTGTACTTGCTTCCTATCCTCCAATTCATCAGGAAACATAGCTATTTTTTCAGAGATATGGGCTTGTAGCCATACTTTCCCTCTAGCTATCTCTATTCCTAAGAACTTTATTCGTTCCTTGAACCATTCTATTTTTCTCTCAGATAGAATCATACCTTCCCTTTTGAAGATATCAGTCACTTGTTCTAAATGACTCATGTGCTCTAATTCAGAATTGCTGAAAACAAGCACATCATCTATGTAAACCACACATAATTGTTTTAATGCTTTGAATGCATTATCCATCTTTCTTTGAAAAATGCCAGGGGCATTCTTTAAACCGAATGGCATGACCAGCCATTCATACATACCTTGAGGAGCATTGAAAGCTGTTAATGGTATTGAGTCTTCTTCCATTTTAACCTGCCAATAACCACTTTTTAAGTCAAATTTAGAAAAAATGGAAGGCTGTTTGAGACTTAACCTGTCTATGACGTCTCCTGCTGTGGGAATTTTGTATCCGTCATCTTTTGTAGCATTGTTTACCTGGCGGTAATCAATGACCATTCTTGCTTTTCCTCTTACTTGTTCTGCATGATTTATTACCATAAAGGCTGGGCTAGAATGAGGGCTAACACTGTCTCTAATCAAGCCTTTATCAAGCAATTCAGGAATTTGCTTATCGAACTCTTCTATCATTTCTCCAGAATATGTGATATTCTTTGTTCTAATGATAGTGTTTGGATCCTTTAGTTCTAAGTTGGCTTTAATACCACTTAGAACCCATAAATGTAATGGATCTTCACTAAAGTTATCAGCAAGCTTAACTAAGAACTTGTCCCACTTTGTTCCAATTAACTGTATGCTATGTATAATAGGTTTTTCTATTATACCTTGGGTCTCGGTACACAATTTTTCATACCAAGTGGTATCATTGGATTCCTTTCCTAATTCTTCTGGTGACTCAAACAAACGATCTAACTAAGAATCACCACGCTGGGTGAGCACTCTGAAAGCTGGTTCACAAGGAGTAGAACCATAAAACGCGGAAATGGGAACAGGATAGAAACCAAATTTTAACTTAACTTTGGGAGAAGCTAGGATGGGAATTGTGACAGTGGCCAGAGTGATGGAATCGGTATCTTGAACAAAGAGGCAGTGTTGTTTTAAGAAAGCATTTCCTAAAACCACATTAGCGTCTAAGTCTGGAAAGGCTAAGAGTTTATCCAGGATAAACTGAGTATCACCAATGGTGATAGGAATGTTGGTAACATAATGAGTGACGATATTGACTTCGCCTCCAGCCATCCGAAGGAGCATTGGATCAGTTAGTGGTTGCCACCATTTGTCTGGTAAAGCATTAGGTCTGGCACTACTGAGGTTGGCTCCAGTGTCGATTAAGGTGTCTAATGAGTAATCATAATAGCCTGGAATTTTGAAGATGATTGGAATGTAGGTACTCAAAAGTGTTTCCTTTAGGCTAAAGAGTGGGTGAGAAGTGACAGGTGTAGGAGAAACCAGTTTCCAAATTTCAGTGAAAGGAATGGAGCGTTGTTGAGAAATCTTTTGGATTTCTTTAACAACCTCTGGAACTATAGGGATGTGTCTCATTGCTCTTATGTGTTCCAGATTCTCATCATCGTCGGTAAAAATAGGAATACTGAGGTCTTTGTAACCTATGATTTTGCGAGTATTGGATGATTGACCATCCTCATCTTGAACGTTTGAAGTTCTATCCAGAGTAGGCCAAGGCCTTCGAATCAAGGGCTCTTCATGACTTTCGATAGATTCAGAATCAGAAAGGATTCTCCGAGGTATGTCGATTGACCGCCTTGGAGTTTGGTCTTGTGACAGATTGTGAAAGTCATATATAAGGGAAGGACTCCGAGTTATGTGACTTCTTAATTGAGGGTCAGAGATGGTAAAACCTTTCATAGGTTCTTCTAAACTAAGGATAATGTTTTTACCCTTTTGGGAAATTTGAGAAGAGCCTATAGATCGAGATGTTTCAGATGGTTCAGTCAATACCCAACTTTTGGGCCAACTAAGCTCAACAGGATTGATTTCTTTCCTATGAAACTGTTTGTAATTGTCTGATCCTTCTTCAAATAGTTCTGTTATTCTTGCCAGATTTCTCACTCCAGGATTAGTAGAATTGATTAGACGAAACATAATCCTAGTATGATATGCCAAATATTAAAGCCAAAGAATTTCCCAATGTTTTATCGTTCAAAGACATGAGATAGTTTGGACGGCTTTGAAACCAGACAGGACCATTTGCAAGGTTGGTCTGTACTCCTGAGATCAATTGATCTTTGAATGCTTTCCATCTTTTATCTAAAATGGCTGCTATTATTGGACTATCAGCTGAAAGATTGAACAATGGAACTAGACCTACTTGAACTAGTCCTATATGAATGAACTTGTATTCTCCTTTTGCCTTTTGAGTCATTTCTTTGATTTTTGTAAGATTGATGAGAGGAATATCTAGAGTTTCTAACTCTGTACTCGAAACCTGAGTTGTTGACTCACTTTGGGAAATATCTACAACTGATTTGAAATTGAATCTAGACTTGCTATAAATAGCATTGATATCTACCTTAGGCAATTTCCATTCTAAATAACTTCTGGATGGATCTTCGTACTGAAAAGATTCTTCATGTACTAGAACGTTCTCCAAAGGGATTAGTTCTTCATTCATGGCGCTTTCTTCAGTATTCATCATGAAGATTTGATTTTGCCATAAATCAGGTTCGTCATTATCAGTTTCAAATTCTGATAATACCTCATAGATTGAATCTATCTCAGAGTTTAATTCAGACAAATCCGCTTCGTCTATTGGTTCATACACTAGACTCCCATCTTCAAAGAATATTCTTCGTAGATTTTCTTTCCTTTTGTTTTTATGGGGGCATGTATCAGCTTTGTGATTCTTTGCACCACATATCCAACAACAATTGCAGTTGCTCAGAGGTTTTCCTTTAGGACACTTTGGTTCTCTTCCATGTTTTTTCTTGAAGGCTTCTATTCTATCTTTGTCCTTTAGGTTGGTTTGTCTTTTAATAAACCTAGAAGGTCTATTAATTTCCTTTTTAACCTCTTTATCTTTCCTCGATATTCTTCTTTTTCTATATCCTTTGAACTTCTTTTTAGAAGAATATCCTGTCCTAGATTTTTGTTCTATTCCTGAAGAACATCCGTATCTACCAGGAACATATTCAATCTGGGAACAACAACT
>CANYBF010184134.1:0-13359 GCA_948192965.1 Dalechampia spathulata
TCTTAAATCCTTTTTGCATACTCAGTTTCAGACAAAGGATCTAGGTATATTGAAGTATTTTTTGGGAATTGAGGTGACTAGAAGTAAGCAAGGTATCTTCTTATCACAGAGGAAATATGTGCTTGATTTATTAACAGAAACTGGGAAGCTTGGGGCAAGGCCGTCTACCATGCCAATGACACCTGGATTACAACTTATGAAAGGTGATGGTGAGTTGTTTTCAAATCCTGAGAAATATAGACGGTTGGTTGGGAAACTGAACTATCTTACTGTTACTCGGCCAGATATTGCATACTTTGTTAGTGTTGTTAGTCAATTCCTATCTTCCCCTACAGTTAACCATTGGGCTGCTGTAGAGCAAATTCTCTGTTACCTGAAGAGTGCACCTGATCGTGGAATTATTTATAAGAATCATGGTCATGTTGATATTGAGTGTTTTTTGGATGCAGATTGGGCTGGTTCTAAGTGTGATAGAAGATCAATCACAGGATATTGTTTGTTTTTAGGAGGTAATTTGATATCGTGGAAAAGCAAGAAGCAAAATGTAGTGTCCAGATCGAGTGCTGAATCAGAATATAGATCCATGGCACAAACAGTATGTGAAGCTATTTGGGTTCAACATCTTATAGCTGACCTTGGATTTAAACCCAAGATACCGGCAAAATTATGGTGTGATAATCAGGCAGCTCTTCATATTGCCTCAAATCCAGTTTTTCATGAACGAACTAAGCATATCGAGGTGGATTGTCATTTCGTTCGGGAAAAACTTCAACAGAATTTGGTTTCAACTGGATTCGTGAAGACTGGAGATCAGTTAGCAGATATTTTCACTAAAGCACTTAATGGGGTTCGAATCAAGTACATTTGTGACAAGTTGGGCATGATTGACATTTATGCACCAACTTGAGGGGGAGTGTTGTAGATAAGATTAGCTATTGTAGATTAGATTTCTTATCTAATTAGATTTCTTATCTTATCCTAGATTCTCTACCCATACTCTTATCTTCTCTACCCATACTCTCTACATGTATAAATAGAGTACTCTAATGAATGAAATAATGACTTACAAATACCATTGATTGCTTAACAGGTTTATATTTCAGGACATACCCAATTTGCACATTGGCACTTGCACATTTTTTGACATTGTTTTGATTAGGAACTTATATTTGTTTTCCGCAGCTTCTTTTGACATCAGAAAACAGTATCTACTTAATATAATGAGTCAGAAACAGAACCCTTAGGGCTACAAAATGACATGTTTAATAAATGGTTTGTGTTTGTTTGACCTTTACCATGTCACCAAAGTTGATCAACCCAAAACACGATCTGTTAAGCCATTTAGGCACCCCTAGACAGTGATGTGTTCATTATTGTTATTGTTTTGGATGCCGTCATTCATTTGATATTTACAACTTTAAGATTCGTACCTTAAAATATAACTGTCCATTAAAAAACAAAAATGATTCTCGATAATAAT
Organism: Dalechampia spathulata; assembly: GCA_948192965.1. Classification (NCBI taxonomy): domain Eukaryota; kingdom Viridiplantae; phylum Streptophyta; class Magnoliopsida; order Malpighiales; family Euphorbiaceae; genus Dalechampia; species Dalechampia spathulata. The sequence goes on from CANYBF010184134.1 coordinate 1,481, forward strand.
TGAATCAAACTACAAACCATATTAAGATGTTTAGTAATTTCAGTTTTCATAACATTTAGCACTTAAATTTTCTGTTTTTTATCAAACAATACCCAAGTGAGATAAGCAAATTGATCACTTCATCTATTGCTGGGAACTTTATTCAACCAGTAATCATAATTGAATACTTTCTAGAATAATCAGCCTAGCATGTCTATAAGCCTATTCATTGTAGAACCCACCTTTCTCTAACCCACAACAATTTTATTAAATTCCAAGACTCCTCAATTCCAACATCATAGAGAATAGAATAATAAAAGTACTGATAACCAGGCAAAATTATAAATAAGAAGAGGCCGAAGAATTCCCATTTTAAAATTTCTTAACAACTATACATAACTTGATTAATCAAGAAGAAAAAAAGTAATGACAATGAAAGGCTAAACCAATCATATGATTTGATGAGAAGTAGCAAACCTGTTGTCCCTGGACATACGTAGGAATCATTAAACCACCCCATGATTCAAAGCAGTAAATGTCCAAGTAATTTTTCTGGTCAACATAATAAGTGGTATTAGAATTGAATTAAATTAACATTGTGCCAGATCATAGAGTCGATCAAACAAAATCCAATAAAATTGAGACTGCAAACTGTTATGCTTTTATTAAGACTGTAAATGTCCAATGCCAATTCCTTTTATTAAGACTGCAAACAGTCTTCTATTTTATTCTATTATGCTTCAAAGTTCAAACCTTCTAATTTGTAAAAATATGCTAAAAAGAAAGGTGCCCGAAAATTGGCAATTAGAAATATAATCATTTTGAAAACTGAAAAAACACAGTTACTTGGGAGATAGAAAAAAGTAGATTGATATTTAGAAAAGATTAGAAGAGAAGATATAGAATTTGAAAACTAAAATATAGTTAAATTAGAATTCAAAATTGGGTTTCTATATATTATTGTATTATGTGTACAAAATTAGTTTTCAAAATTTTCACAACATATGGTTAAACTTGAAATGTTTCTACCTTCTATATAGATTTTTTTTTTTTTTGGGATAATTAGAGATTTTAAATTGTATGCAACATTAAACTTTTATTTAGCATACCAATTCTTTTCAAAAAAAATTGATGACCAACTTTGCTTAGGTGAGAGCCTAGACAATCGCCTACTCACTCAAATGATATAAGACCACCTCGCCTTTACAATGCCTAGCACTTTTCACAACACTGATTGCCAAAAACAAATTCAAGAACGAAAAAGCATAATAGCAATGATGAATGATGAGTTGGTTGGCTAATATGATCATGATGCATATACCCACAGCTAATATCACTCTCCCTGATGCAGTGAACTGCTCGCCTGCAATATCAATTGCAACAGTAGTTTCTGCCCCAATAGCTGGTTGTGAAACACAAGCCAGAAAATGGCGAACAACCAACTCGTACAATCTCTGCAAACAATAAAGTTTAAATTTCAAGAACATGATAAGAGCCTTGATCATTATTTTAAAGAATTTGCACAAAAATAGACAAAAGTTAAAAGTGACAATGACAAATGCACTTGCCTGATGATCTCGACTCCATCCAGTTTCACCAGAAGAAAATTTGGTTGGGTGGATGGGTGGATGGGCTTTGTCATCATGTCCACCACTAGTCGGGTTTCTCCATAGTCTTGCTTCAGGATCTACCAACCTTTGAGCATATGAACCCCATATAGGATGATCCTGTTGTTCCCTTACAATTGTCTGCATCAAATTAAAAGAATAATTCATGCAATGCTAGTCACTAAATATTGACGAAGGGTGCATTCATAAAATTGAAGATAGAAAGGTTTTAAATGAAAATGTAAAGGCCAAAGTTTCCATTCTGCAGAAGAAAGTTATGAAAAGCAAGACAAAGAAAAGATAATGAAATGAAAGAGTCTCACATAAAAGTTCTAGGCAAAAGAAAACTTGACTTATGTATATTGCAAAGAGACACGTTAGAGAAGAAACTGGAGATACCCAAGAAAAAGAACGAGGTCTTTTCCAAGACTCATTGCTAACGTCATGGAATAGGATTGATAATCAAAGTTGTGTTCTTCATAGACATTAAGTATATCCAACTCCCTAAAGGAGGCTTTGACTAGTTCTCGCTGATCAACTAACATAAGCTTTTACTAGAATTAATATTTAATTATTGTTTCTTTATAAATTCTGTATCATATATAAAGAAACATGAATTCAATACAAGTTCAATTTAAAGATCACAAAAGTTTGTGAAAATTTTTGACATTTTAACCTAAACATTAGTGAAATTTAACTGTATTAATAATACTATGATAATCAATACTGTCAAATTTAAAATAATTTTATCATATAAAATATCACAAGTCCTTATCTACAAACAAGCAGACCACAAGTCCTTATCATATAATTTTTCATTTTTCTTGAAAAGTAAAACAAATATTTTTTTTAGAAAAAGAGTAATTCTGTATTTACCCTGGTCATGTCAGCAATAAATACAAAGTTATAACGATATATCTTAATTTGCTAAAGGAATTTAGCAAAGGATGTCTCTGTCATGGATAATACTACACAACTTTATCAACAATTAAATCACAGGGTAGTTCCGTATACCTTTCCCTAAAATATTATTGAGCTACTTATGCTAATTAGTATATCACAAATACATTTAAGGACTAATTACCAGAAATTCCAAAAATTTTCCCTAGGTTTTCAATTTTAACAAAAGTTTCAGTACTTCAATTGAACTGGAGGGAGTGTTTGTGTAAAGCTTATAAGTTGGTCAAACTTATTTATAAGTTATAAAATAAGTCAAACATACTAGTTTAGAGTGACTAAATGCTTACAATTTGAGCCTCCGCGCTTAAAAAAATTTGATCTTGATCACCTTGCTTGTTCGTTCTTTTGACTAGATATTGTACTCTATTGTCCTAGCTTTAAATACTTATTTTTTTTATTTCATCCTGTTATTTAAATATATTAATTTATTAATTTATTTTGAAGGGCTTATTATATTTTGCAATTAATAAACTTAAAAATTTTAATTGACATTTTAGAATCAATGTTTCTAATAATCAATGCTATCAACATTTTATAAAATTTAAACATCCTTTCCAACATACTTTTATGAATTATTTTTTATAAATTTAATAAAGTATTTTATACATTAACTATTGATATAGTTAAATTTGAAATGGAATTATTTTTGTAAATTAATTTAAACATAATTATAATAAAAAAAATTACACACCCATGCATTATAAGTCATTTCAATAATTCTTTTACGCATAAGTCACTTTCTATCAAACGCATCAACTACTTGTAAGTTTCTTAACCCAACACATAACTACTTAAATTTTCAATGCTTATAAGTTGAAATTAACTTAACAGCATATGATGCTTGTAACCTAATTTTTATCCCATAAGTCTTACTCCCAAGCTATTTGGAGTCGAACAACATGGATTAGCATTTTCCATACCTCATTGTTATATGGTTATTATTTTTCACTCTTCACCATTTTGACACGAAATTTAATATTTTTTCAAAAAAATCCATAATTATCAAAACTGTTGCATTTTCAAATTTTACTTTAAAAATTCAATTAAAAGTGAATAAATCACAAAATGTCAATGTCTATGGTCAAGTATTTTGTTTTAATTAATTAAAAATCATAGAATTTTAATTAAGAGATTACATTTTATTGATTTTCTAGTATTTTATTTATTTACTTTAGAAGTCCAATAGTATATTTATTTATTCACAAAGTTTAAAATTTAAAAGTGCAATGTTGTCCAATCTAAAGGTAGCTTTGTAAGATAATATTGAAAACGTTATTCAAAAATAAAAACATTTTTTGAAAGGAATAAGAACAAAAAGATGTGGCATGCAAACATCCATGTCAATAATTACAATTTTTCAAAAAAATATACATTATAAAGCCAAAATAAATATATTGGTGAAACTAAATGACTATATATTGTTTGAATCACAATAGGATCATGGTAAGAAAATAATATTTAGAATAGAATCACAACATAAATAAAATAGTAAATTAATAGAATGCAGTCTTTAATTTAAAATTCATTCACTTCAATTTTTAAGATTATGAGTTTTATGGTAATAAATTTGCAAAGGTAACAATGTCACTAATTTATGGTTATTTTGGAAGAAACAATTAAGTATTTGTCAAAATTAAAAAAATAAGGACAAATTCAAAATTGTTTTGGAAATTAAACCTCTTTCAAATTTGAATTGAAATATTACTAAACTAACCAATCATTATAAAACAACATAAAAGAATGTCTTGGAAAATTTCTCTTCCCCCTCCCCTCCTCTCCCCTTTCTTTGCCCCCCATACAATTTTATACACTATCATAATTGAGAGATTCTTTAAGCCCCCATTTTTATAGGTCAAGTCTTAATTATGTAGCTTTTACTAATCTTTTCCTAATTTTCTATTCCAAATCTATAAGCAAATCATGATAGTAAGCTGCCACACCAAGACCTAGATAACACAGAATAAACCTAAGAGACAACTTCCTTGCATCACAAGAGGGAAACCATGCACATTTGACCCTCATCCACACCCATAAGAAGGAGAGCCCTGTCTAGTAGAATAACATATATACACATGCATCCATACATAATCTCATCCTCTCACTTATTTTACATTTCTCACAAAGTAACTTTTTTCTTTTGAATTGATATGCTTCTATCTGTACCAATTTGTTTTCCAAAACTTACTTCATTCAAGGGGTAGGTATTATAACAACCAATGGTATAATGAAAGAGACCGAAGTTACCTACATGTAAATCAGTCCTGCTAGAGAAGGCATCTGTCTCTGTACGAGGATAACTAATGAAACCAGCTTGGTAAAGATCTTCTGCCACCTATTAACAAAAATCATTAAACAAATATTAGACATCATAAATGTCCAATCCAAATAATGTGTCATTGCAATAAGTGTTTAAAATAGATTAAAATTCAGTTAAAATAAACAAGCAAAAACCAGTGGGGAAAACTGTTCGGAAAAAAAAACTAGTGGAGGAAGGGCAATGACAAATCCTATCAAAAAAATTGGAAGATGAATTTGTAGGGGTGAGAATAGATTGAGGGAATTTGGGGATCAAAATATCTCTTGACTTCAAGCAGATTTCAGGGATTTTAAAAGTCAAAGAACCATAAGTGACCCAAAAAATTTGGCACAGTTCAGGACAATTTTGTTCAAGAATTTGGGATTAATTGCAAAAGACAACTCAATATAATTAGAAGTAGATGTTCCTAAATTTTAACATATTTATATATAATTTCTTGTTAAAAGTCATATTTTAAAAAAAATGAATAACATATATCTAATTTTCTCAAATATATAAACATAATTAATTCATAGTTCTTTAATTTATTTATTAAATTGAGTTAAAAAGTGCCTTATATAAATTTCTTAATACAAGTCCTAGTTATAATACAATGCATACAATTGAGTTTGTTTACATCATATATGTTGTTAAATGTATATTATTCTTATTTTTATAAATACAATATAAATAACACCAGAGTTGGCTCAAAAACTTCAAATAGCATCAAAGGATATATAAAAGAATAAAGACATTGCATAAAACATGCCAATAAGTCTAAATAACTAAAGAAGTAATATATGCACCGCTACACAATAAAAGACAACTTTTCTCAAGAGATCACCTTCATTGTTTGTTCAGAACTCATTCGAAAATATCGTGAAGCACGTTTTTCAAGCTCAATTGTACTCAAAGGATGTGGAGGATACTTCCGCTTCTCCTGCTGTTGAACCTTAATTACCTAATTGGAAGAGAAAAACATAAGAAGGATTAAAAAGGTTTTACAAAAAGAGGTATTTTAACCGTAGAAACAAAATCAAGCACATGATTTGTAAGACTTACGGTTGCAATTGGTTCTTGGACACACATTTCATAAAGGACAACAGCAGAAGTGTAGTCAAAAAAATGTTTGCGCCTGTAAAACTATGTCACAAGTAAGTGTTTGGAATATGACTTTCATCAACTCAAAAAAGAGATGAGTGCACCAAGCCTTCACAATTTACATCCAACTGAAGGTAGCAATTCCTTCATCTGACTTGTGCGAACAATTAATAGTCCAAAATTCTTCTGGCTCATGTGAATGAATCTCCCAATAACGCTCAACAATAAATCCAAGTGTAGGAAACTGCATTTGAGAGGAAGAAGAATGACTAATTGATGAAAGTAGACAAATTCTGATCCCAAATCCAATGCAATTGAAATTGTTTTTTGTTTAGAAGTTGTCACATAGAATCATACCTGACAAGGCCCATAACTCAAAACAAGATTTCTTTCATCTTGACAAGAATCAATAACAAACCTATCTTTCAATAACATTGTTTGAAACCTAGTAAAAGAAGCACCAATGCGAAGATCGATTTCCTGCAAATATCAATATTCAAGTTGATTTTAGGCATAGTTCATCATGCAAGTGAGTGTAGGCAAAGACATTAACCACACATTCAAATAGGATTAACTTATACATAAAGTAGTTAGTAAGAGCTTCACATCAATTACAAGAAGATATGAAAATATTTGATTGAATGAGGGAAAAGAACTTACTTGCCTAGCATCCACAGCATCAGAAAACCACTGATTAGGAGAAACAAGGTTCTGAGCTGCCTCATGTATGTCTCTAGCATATGTAAATTCAAACATCAAGAAGGATGAAATCATCTTATAATGACAATATAGCCAAAGGCAAAAAAAAAGCACTAAAAGTGCAAAAGTATACATCTTTTAGCAATTTTGATCAAACCTTTGGAAATTGTCAAAACTATCCAAAACTGCTAAATCAAAGAGCAATTCAAAATTAACTAGTTTTTTTACTTGTAAGATCAAGTCATTTAGGAATCTTGATGAAATTGCACAAGTATAGAAGAACCGGCATGTACTTCTTTATATTGTTCATTAGAATCATGGTTTAGTATGAACAGTTTTATCACATTTATGATTTAGTATTAAATTAGTTGAATTTAAGCAATAGAATCAATTATTATTTATAATCCTATATAATCTTAAGTCTTCTTATTTCAAACTTGTACATTTATGTAGGTAAATTTTGACATGCTTCAAAAATTTAGCTTAACTTCTCCTAAGTTCGCAATTCTGAATCTAATTAACAAGTTTAAAAGGAATGGCCAAAATTGCCAAAACAAGAAAACATTTGGCCTTTTAAAGTTACTTGGCCAAAAAGAAAAGAACCTGTCAATTAATGCAGAGAATTTAGCCCTTCGAATGGTAAGGTAGCGGTTAGCAGCTGTACAAACATCTATCACTTCAAATGCAATGTTTTCTCCTTCTCTATCACAATCTAGCCACAGAATAAGCCACTGGCACCTTCTTGCTTCTTCCTCTAACGTCCTTTTGATGTCCATCTTCTCCTACCATGAGTTTATAAAATAATTTAGCCAATCATTCATTCATGCCTTATTATGAAATTTCAAAAAGTTACATTTTATCAATTACACAAGGAAAAAAATAAGAGAAGTGAAGTTAATTGACGAGCAATTCTAACTAATCATTTTAAAAGGAATAGCTGAAAAAGAGAGAACGTTTTAAGAGAGACCTCAGGAATGAATTTGCAAACGGGAGCATGGTAGAGATCGGCAGGATCGCAAGAATGCCACTTGCGGAATCGATCGTCGAAGTTGAGCTCCATGAGGTGGCCGGTGACGGACGTGACAAGCATGTGACATGGCTGCCCGTTTATCACGTAATTGAACTCAAAGATTTTGTTGTAGCGGGACCTCCCCTCTCTAATTCTTAGCCCGTGCTGTTGGTTCCTGGAGAGTATCGTTGCCACCGACTTCGCCACTGACGGCTTCTCCGCTACATTCAATACGTTTATCATAGCGGTTGACGATCTTCGGATGGTTCGTTTTGTATTTTCCTTTTTGTCTTCCTTAGATTTTTTTGGCTTTTTTGAAATAGAAATTAGCGGTGGTGAAGTTGAGATATGGCAGACTACAGAAGGTTTTCTTCCCGCCGATTCGAAATTACGATAGGGCCAGCGATGATCTGTCCAAAATATTTAAATTGTCATTCAAAATAATCATATGATACTACTCCCTCCTTCCTCGGTAGTAGGCGCACTTTAAGATAATAGCCATATTTTCATTATTGCAAATTATAATTTATTTATTATTTTAATAAAATAATTAATATATTAAATTTTTATTATATTCTTATTTAAATAATTTTAAAAATTAAAATAAATAATAATAAAATATTTTTTAATTTCATAATTAAAATAAAAATACAATAATAAAAATATATTTAAGTTTATCTTTTCAAATAAAATAATTTAAAAATCAACCTATTAATTAGGAAGAATAAAATAATATCTTAAATATTTTTAAATTTTAATTTTTAAATTTCATTAACATAATAATAACATCAATAATAATATCAATAATATTATAATTTAATAATATGAGTATTTTAAAAAAAAATTAAAAATTTAAATCGGAACCTCCATTACTACATTTAATTAATATAATAAATTATTTTTAATTTGAAAATAATAAATTATTCAAATAACTTAAATAAATTAATTATAACAAATAAATTGATTGATTTTTATTACAAAAATTAAATTTAAAAATTCCCTCAATTCAATGATTTTATATTATTACACTCAAAATAATTCCGAGAAGCTTTTATTATTTTCAAAATAATAATTAAAATATTTGTATGTACAAAACTAATATTCAAAGAGATATATAATGTTTTTGTTATGGATTTGAAATTAAAATTTTCATCTAGCTCATTTTATTAAAATTAGATTTTCATGATTTATATTGTTCTTAAATATAATTTATTTGATTTATTATTTATATTATTTTTTATAACTTTTTATTGATCTTTTTTACTTTTAATAAAATTTTATGAGACTTTTATTTTTAAAAATTTTATTATTATATATATTATTTAATATTATATTGTAATACATAATTTTAATATATATAAAATTTTTTATTATACATATCATTTTTATTATGAAATGTTTATCATCTTAACATTTTATTTGTATACATATTATTTAAAATTTTATTATAACATAATATATAAAATCATAATAAAATTTTTTTATCATACATATTACCTAAAATTATATTATAATGTATAATTTTAATCATAATAAAATTATATTTTTATATATATTATTTTTATAATAAGATTTTTATCTCTTTAGAATTATATTACTATAAATATTATTTAAAATTCTACTATTATAAATGTCATTCAAAATTATATTATCATAAATATTATTTAAAATTCTATTTCGACCCATAATTTAAATTATAATAAAATTGTATTATTATATATATTATTTTTATAAAAAAAAGTTTAGCATAATAAATTATATTATCATATTATAATTTAAAATTTTATTATAATACATTATTTTAAATATAATAAAATTATATTATCATATAAAATGTTAAACTTATATTTTTGATGATATCCCTTCACATTAGTTTAATATATTTTTATAACAAGATTAATTTAATTCAATTATACATTTTTTGAATAATTTTAATATTATATTTCATATTTTTTATTGTAAACAATTATGGCAAAATTGAATATTTGACTTATTATTGATAATAATTTATTTTTATATCAAATAAAAATTTTATCTTATAATATTTGTAATTTAAATAAATTAACATATTTACAATTTATTCATTTTAGTAATTTTTATTTCTATAAAAAGATAAGATATTATTAGTATTGAAATCCTAATAAACAACATGAATTTATGATGGTTCAACATCTCTTTACCTTTTTAGGGTTTTACTATTCTTTTACCAAGAATATAACTTTAAATTATTCAATCTAAAAAACGAATCTTAGTGTTTTCAATATTCACTTTCACATTTTCACAATAATCAAATTCAAAGAGAAACACTCTTAATTCTAATAAATCAATCCAATAATCAAAGCTCTCACTATAACCCAATAAGTATAGTACAATTTCAAAAAAAAAAGCTAATAAACTTATAAATGAGAGATAAAAATAATAATTGAACTTAGAGAGTGATTTCTTACTTGCAATAACAAAAATGTAAACATAAATACTCTCCCTTGGCTCAAATGGTTGTTGGAGGAGCATTAAATGTAACACTATCCATTAAACATTATTTTGATGATTATTATAAAAATAACAATTGAAAATAACAATTGGAAAAATAATTCAAACACCTTTTGTATAAAAATGAATAGAAATTACCCTACTTTCTATCAAATTCTTTTTTTATTTTTGTTTCAAGCAAATATCACCCTTCATATTCTATTTTTCAATTTAAATACATAATGAAAAATATCCTAAATAACCCGTCAAAAACCCTCTTTAAATGATAAAAAAATTCAGTATTTTTAAAGATGTCACGCTCGTGACAAGGATGTTGCGCTCGTGATAAGGTATTTCTCAGCATATCCAACATTCTAGGATTTTCTTCTGTCACAATCATACCATCTCTATCACGATTATGATAATAACTTTTCTACATCCAACCTTTTACATTCGATCAAGATTATACTATTTTTGTCACTCTTATGACATATTGTTTTTAAAGCATAAAAATAAACACAAAATATGAATTCCAAATCCCAACAAGTGAGTTATGCTCAAAATAGGCTAACTAGTTTTTAAGATTAATTATGTTGATCAAATTAGGTTCACTTGACTTTCCATTCATGGAATTCTCCTTATCAATCCAAGCTTGCATAAAGAGTTGAAGTTGTTCTTTCAATTGTTTTGCAGGGAAACATGTGATTGGACTTGAAAGACTATACATATCTAGAATAACTTTAATCATATCTCCTTCAACATCTTGATTCATATCATTTCCTCTCCCCTCAAAAAGATTCATCCTCAAATTTATATCCAATTCAAAAGAACTTAAATTAGAAATATTGAAAGTAGCAGAAACACGATACTCACCTAGAAGATTCACTTTATATACATTATCATTGATCTTAGCAAGAATTTAGAATGGACCATCTCCATGGGAATCAAGCTTAGTTTTCCTTTTATTAGGAAATCTCTCCTTAAACATACGAACCTATACCCAATCACTGAGTTTAAAGGATACCTTTCATCTTCCTTTATTCATATGAGTAGCCACTTGCTCATTCCTTTTCTCAATTTATTGTCGTACTTTCTCATGGATACACTTAACCAAATATGCCTTCTTGCTACCATTAATACTAACAAAAGGGTTGAAATCATATACAAATTTAAAATGGTGAAAAGTTTGTAGTAGAATGCTTACTCCAATTATATACAAATTCAACAAATGGCAAATAATCTTCCTAAGTTTTTAAAAGTTTACCCATAATAGCATGCAACAATATTCCTAAAGTATGATTTACAACATCAATTTGACCATCCATCTAAAGATATAAAAGCAATAAAAAAATAATAATTTGGTTCCAAGCTTAGACCAAAGCACACACAAAAAATAGCTTAAAAATTTGACATCTCTATTAGACACGATCGTCTTAGGAACACCATGCAAGTGCACAACCTCTTAAAAGAATAAATTAGCTATATAATTAGCATCATCTATTTTATGATATGCAATGAAATATGCTATCTTAGAAAATCTATCAACAACAACAAAGATGTTATCATGGCCTTTTCTAGTTCAAGGTAAACCTAACACAAAATCCATAGATATATCAAACCATGAATGTGTAGGAATAAGTAATGGCATATAAAGACCATAGGGTTGTATCTTAGGCTTTGCTTACCTACATGAATGCAATGTTCATAAATGCGCTCAACATCCTTTCTCAAGTTAGATAAAAAAATGCTCATGTAAAAT
>CANYBF010184179.1:0-21157 GCA_948192965.1 Dalechampia spathulata
TATATATATATATTAGCTCTTATTACTACCCATAACTAATTCATAAGTGTTAAATTTTTAAATAAAATTACATATATTTGCTAAAAATTTCCATATATGATTTACCTTAATATTAGTTGATTCAAGGTATAATTACTTCAATCTTAGGCATCCTAATCACATTAATTTATGTGCTTGACAACATTTAAGAGTTGAAAAACATATCCATTTTTTTTACTTTAGTTTGCATAGTCCTATAATTTTTTCATGCATGAAATCCACAATTCTAGGTTGTGTGATAATTCTCCTTCTTGGATCACATTTAGTACCCCCATTACATCATATAAATAGTCCATATATTTAAAATATGAATGCAATAATATGTCACCTTTATCTTAGAGAAATACAATTTATTATTCCTCTAAAGAAGGATATGGTTCAACCTAATATGTCACTTCTCGCTTTACAAAGAATCATGCATTATGGACCTCAAGTTGGTGCTTATTCCAGCAGCTAGCTTGGTTATCACAAACTTATTTTAGTAGCTAAATGCTAATCACATGAATATCCCATCATTTAGTCATTTATATGTAACGTCTAGTTCTATTTACATAATGAGCTAACATTTATATGCTTTCATAATCAGTCCCCTCTCATTTAAATTCATCTTGTTTAATTATTCATCAAGTCTCCTTTATATCTTTCATTCTAGGATAAGTTTATGTAACTAAATTTAATATCAATTATTTTACAAATGAAAGCTCTCAAGCCATACAAAAATAACATTATCATTCAATACACACACACACACACTCTGACTATGCATCAAATTCCAACTTTTTTTATGTCTTTCTAACAACTTATAGAATTAGGTTTCAACTTATATAGTTTTGTAGTAATTCATACCAATCTCCCATGTTAACAATTATATATATAACATATATATGTAAGAGTTCTTAACTTACCTAAATTCATATAAGATGAAAGGAACATCTTCACCAACTCCTTGAAGCTTTAATCAAATAATTATCATTTCAACAAGAAAGCAATTTATCTTTGCTTGGTCTTGGTCTAATAATCCTTCATCTTTAAAATAGATTCTTATATACGTTCCCCTCCCCTCACTTCTAGGATCTTCTTTGTATATATATTATTTTTTTGCTTGAGTCCCTTATCCACCACCCCACTTATTAATTAAAACACTAATCCTCTTTATGTCAGCAAACCTTGCTTTATGCATACAACCACGCCCCCAACAAGGTTTAGCTTTGTTTAATTTATTTTTTCTATATTTGGATAAATTAGTCAACCTCTCCTTTTCAAGGGACTAAACTCATCTATCCTTTAAAATATTTAGATATTTTCATGCATTAACCTTGAAATAAACTCATCACATTTCTAAAACAACCCATGATACCATTGATTTCATTACTTTTAGCAAGCATTTCTCACTTTAAAATACGGGTAATATTACAATAAGGCTCACTTTCATCAAACTGGTTTATATATATATATGTAACTAGTTTTTCCTCTAGCTCAAATATCATTTAAATTAATTTCTTAATTCATAAGTACATAAATTACAAATATTCTACTTTTATTTTCATTCAAATAATAATTATATTTCTTCACCTTCCTTTAAATTCATACATGCATAATGTTGTATTTGCCTTTATTTTTATATAATCTCAGGCCTTAACCCTCTTACACCATATTAATTCTATCACATAAACATGATAATTAGTATTCATTTAATCATGGTTAAGTACACATATATATAGCGGATGTGAAATATGCAACTTGGTTTTGATAATGGGAACCTGTATCAAGCTGTATCAAGATAAAAGCAAGTTCACAACATACATGCATAAAGAGGCCAACTTCATGTGCTAGCTCATGAGAGGAAAAAATTAGATGTGTCATATGACCAAATACATTATGGCTTTGCAAAATGCATGTACATGACTCAGTTTCAAAAATGGAGATTTTCATTAAGCCATATCAAAGAAAATCTAAGAATGCACATGCGTGAGTGAAAATTCAGAGTCAATAATTTACCATTTGATTAAAGTTATTATAGAATGACATAAGCAAAAGTTGATAAAATTAAACCTAATCATAACATGAATTTTGACCTAAAGGCAAGGATAATACTTAGATGATGCTCATGCCAAGGCTTATACCTCCATGGGTAAATAAATACAATCCACTAGGAAATAAGGACACTCCGCTAAGGATAGTCTATTGAGGATACTCAAGCTGAGGCTAGTGTTCCAATGTTATCATTGGAAGCCCAATGCTCGAAGGAGCGATCAAAGTTGATCAAGGAGCAATGCTCATGTTGAGGTTTATAAGCCAATTCTACCATTAGAGCTTGATGCTTAGGCTAAGGGATCAAAGCTATTCATGGTGCAATGCTCATGCTAAGACTTGTAACCTAATTCTACCACTAGGAACCCTAATGTTCAAGTGAGTCATCAAAGTTGATCATGGTATGGTACTCATGCTAAGGCTTATAACCTAATTCTACCACTAGGAGCTTGATATTCATATAAATGATCAAAGTTGATTATGGTTCGGTGCTCATGCTGAGGCTTGTAGCATAATTCAACCATTGGGAGCCTGATGCTTGGATGAGTGATCAAAGTTGATCATGGTCAATTATAAGACTAATAGCTTTTGCTGTGAGGCTCAAATGTCACTTGATGATTATATTCAGATGCCTATTGCCAGGGTTTAGGAATCAATTACTTGATTCAAAGATCATTATTGGATAAGGTGGTGAACTGCAAAATCTGAGTGTTGAACTACTTGATTCAATGATCACTGCTTAATTCGACAATCATTGTTAGATCAAGTGGTCAACTGTAGAACCTAAGTGTTAAGCTACTTGATTTGATGATCACTGCTAAATCATGTGGTCAATTACAGATCCGAAGTGTTCAACTGCTAGATCGAGGGTGAACATTTACTAGTTTATGGTAAACAACTATTGGTTCTTATGCTCGTGCCATCATAGATGTGTCTAATATCTCCAAAGATTTCATTTGTAATCCATAGTTGGAATATAACACTTTATAGTTAATATTTTGACTAATAATTAAAGGTTTGACTTAAACAAATCATTTATAGGATGAATATCTTGACTATGTTAGACATGGACAAGTAATTTTTTAGTGAAATTAGAATTGAAATAGTTCAAAGAAAATACCTAAATTTTTGAACATCAGTCTAGTGAATTTTGGCTAATTTTTGGATTTTTAGACACTATGGGTCATGAAAATTAGATTCATTGAGGAAAATGATCTTTAAAAATCATGAAATTTTCAAGATAAGCAAGACTCCCATAATAATAGGTAATGAAGATATCTACATATGAAATAGATTGAGCTTGGACTACTTTCAGAGCCAATGGTCTTAAGTGGGTTACCTTTTAGTTTTTCATGTATTCTAGCATGGAACACCCAATGCAAGAGGATAAATTTGGATGCATTGAGGCAATGGAACTAGTTCAGAATATACCTAAGTAGGCATTTATTGATTTTGTTTGGTATCTATTGATTGGATATAGATTCATTTTGATCCATGGTGTAACATGCCACTTCTTAAATATGTCAAGACATTTACTTAGAAAGATGAGCAATACATGTTGATTAAGTTCCCAAGCATCAACTCTTCTATCTAGGAGAGTGTATCATCAACTCATATTAAGGGCCAGAAGAATGTGTAAAACCTACTGCACCACCTCAAAAGATATTTTGGTCATCCTGTGACAGTGCTAACTTATAGATTATGACTACACTTACCAACATCCTTAGGAGTGATTGGTTAGCAGAGTCTCTTATGGATTATTGGACTTTAAGCCAGGTAGGACTAGTGGGGTTTATGGAATAATCCATTAGAAAAGGATAGAGTACCAAGGCTAATGGATCTAGAGGTCGACCTACTACCTCTGATGGTAGAGAAAATAATATGGTTGGACTACTACAGCTAGGAGCTCTCAAGGAAGAGGTGCCTCTAAGAGAGCATAGAGAACTACATATAGGGTAACACTAGAGACCAAGGTAGTGAGCCTTGAGGTACCTCTTAGATTTAAGTATCCATAGGGCTTTATTTAGGGGTAGCTTTAATGGTCATAAAATCCTTATGTGTAGTCATATGATAGAGACAAACATCCTTCTGAAGTGATATTCCATATACTAGAGAGAGAGAAGGTTGCATTCACACCTTTGAACACCATTCATATAAGTAGCTCTTCATGCATTAACATACTGATCTTAACTATGATATTGATGACCTATGTAAGTGCCTCAAGATGCTATGGCAGATGTCTCTCAGTTATTAATTGGGCTATGCTAACATCATTACGCGAAGATGCTAGAGTTACATGTAAGTACCTATAACCTATGATATATATGATGCTTATTCATGTATGTTTATCTTATATGCCTATATGATCATGTAATGTAAGGTCGCTATTGTGACATAAGTGAGTTACATGATGTTTATGCTAGGATGACTTAATAGTGGATGTCTCATGACTGACTAGGCATCTGACATGCTACAATATTAGAGTAGAGTCTCCTGGCTCTAGATTAAAGGAAGATTAAACTGGTGATAATTATGAGTAGTGATGTGACATCTACCTTCATAACACCATGTAGCATTTTCTAGTTTTTGCACTAGAATAATGAGTAGATTGTGCAGCCCTACATGGCTTTAAGCTTAGTACACTTGGGTTATAGTATACAATTTTGGATATTATTGACTACCCTAACTCTATATCTTTCTAGATTTGATAGTGAAAACTTGATATGGTGTGTTTACTACTTTCTACCTTTAGATGAGAATACCATGTTTGTTCTTTGATTAGAATATAATACACCCATTCCTCCATATAGGAATAGATATCGACTTAACAATCTTTATTTGCTTTCCATGCTAACTCCCATTAGTGGGGCAATACTGAGTGGGGTTTAACTCTTATGCTAACTCCAACAATCTCTATAAATTATACTTTTCTACATGTTGTGGTGCAATTCTGGGATCTAATGACCCATGTCTTTCAATTTAAACATGTGAAGATATGTTTGATGTATGAGGAGTTTGCCACTATCCTCAAAGTCATATATAGTATGATGGTGATGCTGCTGATGCCAATGTTTACTAAAGAGGTGATCCTATATTTGATAAGGGCATTTGATATAAGCCCAACAACAACAATATCACTACTGACTCCAGATGGCTTTATAGATCTTGCTACCATCTTTCGACGATGTTGTCATAAGCTAGTGACTACCCTTTTAAACTGCTGACATAATTTCTATTTGTCAAGTTGTTCAACTATGGGGATCTGATGATTGATCTAGTGATAAACCAGATGGAGTAGGGTTGAACCCTTTTTTTTATGATTATGGTAGAGATGGTCATTGGGCTAGATAGAGTGAAGTAAGATTTATCCGAATACTTCAGTCGTAATCTACTACTACTGTAGGTATGATTTCTAAGCCGCCATTATAGGTATTCAACTTAGAAAGGCTCTATTTTTTATCATGTCTTTCGGCTGCGTAACATGCTCCAGTAGCATGATACTAATTATCTATTCAAGAAAATTAATAATCATCCTACAAAGGATCCCATACATTTATAATTAAGTGCGGAAATTTTTTTATATATGTATATTATATCATACATACAATCCATCAATTATATTCTATCTATTATCAATCTCAGGTGTTATCATACTATCATAGTTTAAAACATTACCTTATTAAAGTTATTAACATACATATATAATTATTTTACATATTTCAGGATCATCACCAGTCATTACTGTCATAATTAATAATACTGTCAATAATTTAAAAATACCATTAATCTTAATTTTAATTACTGCCAAGTACTTATTTTAGTAGTTGCATGATTATTGCAGAAATAAAAGTCTGATAAAATCTAAACCATTTACCAATAGCTTATTGAAATGTCCAGTTGCTGTCAGTAACGATCTTGCTCCCCGGCTTTACTTGTTCCTATGTTTATAAATTGATAAACATTGAGTATAAAACTAAGTGGTGCTAATATATCGTTTAATATAAATGTAATAATCAAATAACATCATAAACAATTTCATTAACATATTCATGATATAATAATAATAGTTAAAATATAATATCAGTTATCTATAATGCATCATTTAATACATCATTCCATATATATCATATGCCATTTTTTTTATCTTTATTAATTATTCTTATCAATATCTATTACTAAAATTTCATTATTCATTAAATATTTGCAGTTATGCTCCATGTCATTAATATCACTTTCAATATCATTTATTATTTCCATCAAAGTCATTTTCATTATTAACGATGTCAAATCATTACAATTATAATTATAAATATAAATGCTATGGTATGTATGTTATTTTAGCATTATTTGCATGAGTGAAAACATCATACCAATTATTATATCAACATCAGATATCCATGAAAAATACTTATTTATGAGAATGCATTCATATTATGCATTCTCCCTCGTATTTTCCTATATCATTTCATATCATATCATTGCCTTTATATGTACATATTGTATTGGATTTTCTTTCCATTTCATCTATGTGGTTCAATTTACTGAAATCCACTTCATAATCATTTCATTAGTTTTCATATCCTTTATCTTTCCATTTTCTTTCCATATGAATTTCATTTCATAATATCCAATACCTTTCATATAATTATTTTCTTTTCATTTGTTTATTTTCCACCTTCATTATTTTTCTATGTCATGCTATGCCATATTTCATAATAAATGCAATGATTTTTATGATATAATAATCATATATATCATTATATCATTATTAATTATGTAATGCTATTGCATTACCATACCATCACCCCTTTGATCATTTAATGATCTAGGACTTCCAATTAAACTAGCATAAATCTGAAATAACCTTTCCCTTGTTTAAATCCTTTCTTGGTATGTGAGGATTATCCACTGAATTGCCTAATCATAATGTAATGTTCTTATTTAATTAATAATTGATATTCCAAGTCAATCATTCATTATTTTACATTTGTAATTCATATACCACTGTTCAAAACTCATTAATCATTTATAACAGTTCAATTCATTTACTGTATTTAAACACCAAATAGAAATATCATACTATCATTTATATTAATATCCTCTACTCATATAAGTTATTTAATTAATATCTAATTTGTTTGCTGCTTCATAGCATTTCTTAATAAAATATGTTATCCTTTACTGTTGCATTACTATTCACCAATATATCATAATTATAAAACTCTATTCATTAATAATTCATTTCTTGTATAATCAATTATCATATATGATTATATCTTAATTGTTCCCTTATTATTTAACTAAAACTACATCCTTTAATAAAATAGTTGATACCTTAATATCAGATATCAGACAGATAATTTCATGTCACTTATCAAATATAAAGAACCAACATATATTACTTAAACAAATTCTTATCTTATTCCTTATATAATAACATACTGATATTATGTTAATCAGTTAATATTTTACTATCAATTTACTAAACTATCATCACCTTAATATTAATCATTTAATATTATAACTTAATTAGATTCCAAATACTTATCATATTTATTTTCTATTAAAAATAGTTACTGTCAAAAATAGAACATTAGAGTAGTTGATATCATTAATTATTTAATCAATATTTAAACTTATTTAATTTCTCAGTAATCTTTTTTCTTAAATTAAATCATGTTATCTACCTTAATTTAGTGATATATTAAACTTTATCATTACTAATCCACATCAGGACTATCTAAGAATAATCATATTTTTGCTTATATTCAGTCCTTACTAACTCTGTCATATAACCAGTTAACAATTTAGACAGTAACCTTCCTTAAGATATTCCTGTCATTATCATACTTAATTACCCATCCAGTAGTATTTATTATGACTGCTTATTACTTATTTATTTAACGCTTCCATTAACATCTTCTTATTATATGCTATATGCCTTAACATATTCATTATTCATCTTAAAACCATATGTTTAAACACATATACCTTACTGTTATCTTAATTTAATCCACCAATTCAAATCTCATTTAAAATATATTATATTATTCATTTATCGACTCATTAAATCTCTTAATAAAACTTAATATACTTTTTTCAATTATCATTTAAGTCTTTAGTATAAATTTTAAATAAAATCATTCCATTATACTTCTCTTTTTCAAACTTCACTTTTGTCAGCAGATTAATTAATTAACCATATCATACCATTAATTAACCAATTTATTAAACTCCTTATTAACATTTATCATACTTAATAATCTTTTTAATTATTAATTATAATTTATCATAAATTTCATAACACATTTTATATCATACTTCATTATATCTTCCAATTTAGTCAACATACTTTGATCTTAACCAGACCAGTTTATACTATTGATTTATGACTTCATTAAATCTTTTAAATACACTTAATATGCTTATTTTAATAATCATTTAAGTCCATTAAAACTTTATGGCCGTATGCCTCCATTTTAGATCCATTTATTCTCTTAAAATCATGTCTTATGTCCAATTCATTTAACTATTCCATATGCTCATATATACATATTTTTATAAAACTTCCATTGGAACTCCAATTCAAAGTTAAATACTTAAATCATACTTTAACTTAATCATTTTCCATAGCTTTTAAACCATATACACTTAAAAAGAAGATTTAGCCTTAAATCATCACATTTACTTATCTTAATACTTTATTTTTATCATTTTCTTAACTATTAACCTTCTGTTTTAACCATATTCTTCCAAAAAATCTTTTAATTTACCAAATACTTTACTATTTTTTCTTAAAATAATTCAACCAAAGAGGAAACCACAAGACACACACACCTACACAACCACTAATAACTTTATTTCATGCTTTTTACATCACTAATCATTCTAACCATCAAATCAACAACCAAATCTACCAAAACTACCATAAACAATTCTACCAAAACACTAAACACGCATAAAATGCATAAATCTAATGGATCTACTACTAGATCATACTCACCAAGGCTCACCTTTTGCCAAACAACAAAAATCTTAACTTAAACTTGATATCCCTTTGATTTTGCTATGGATTTGAATGAACTTTCACCTCTTTGACTTCTTTTAAGTTGATCTACAACTTAAACAAACATGCATATACCTTAAAGAGTGAGATCAAACCATAAGATGAGGTTAAAGTTCAAACAAGTTTCGGTTTATTTGAAAAAGGCATAGTTTTCAAAGGATTTCAACTTACACTTGATGAATCATCAAAGGAGTGTTTCAGTCACTCTTTTAGAAGATGAGAAAAAGAACAATCTTCTAGTCAAATTGAAGAAAACATACAAAGCTAGCTTAAACTTGAAGATTTAAGCCAAAAAGGGAGAAGGAAGTTTGCGATTTTGTTGCTTGAAGAAGAAATGCATGCGCCAAAAGGAGATAATAGGATAAGGTAGTGGAATTTAAGTCTAAATGAAGGTGAAATTCGTTTGAAATGCATCTTAATTTAGGGCAGCCCCTAACTACACCCAAAACACCCACAAAATATATATTATAGCCCTTATACGTATAATTATACATATCTAATTTAAATTCGACCAATCAATACTCATTTACATGTATTTATATACTCTATACATACTCTAATACACCTTATTTTATAATAAAAACCCTCCATCTTTTTCCACTAACTAATAAAATATAATACTTTATCTTCTCTTTTCATCCACTAACACAATTTCCTACACCACTAACATAATTACCAATCCCACTTCTAATGTAATATATTAACTTAAAACTCCACTAACACATTTTCCTATCCCAATTATAATATAATATATTAATTTAACATCCCACTAACTTATTTCTTTTCATATACTTATTTATTTATTTACTTACATATTAAATATTTAATCAATTTTCTTATTCTTTATATTATAATATCATATTATATCTTTTCATCACATGTCAATTATATATTTAAATACTATTTCTTAATACCTTTACTAATATCTTATTAATACTTAATTATTAATTTCCTAATACATTAAAACCATATTTATGATATCATCCTTACCATTTTATGACATCATCATGACATCATAAATAATTCCAAATTTTATTATACTATCTTTTCTATATTATTAAACTTATGTTAAATCAATCATCTTAAACATACATATTTAAACATATCAAGTGTTCTTAATACCGAAATCATCAATTTATCTCCGTTTAGTAGGTCCATTTTTAGTGGTTTCTTCAAAATTTTCATTTCAACATCATAACATGAAACTCTTATCACATCATATAATTTCCATCTTTGGCATAATTTCATGTCAATATCACACTTATAACATATAAAACAAGATATATCAATCAATTCATAGATGTAAAGTTGGTGCTCAATTTAGGATGTGACATTACTGGGATATAATAGATAGATACAAGAATGTATAAGGTTACAATACACTTAAAAAGATATTTATCTTAGAACCTAAAAATGATTTAAGTGATTGGTTGTTTGTTATTGAAGCTGAAGCAATTATTAGAAAAATATTAAATAAAATTAATTAGAATTTTTAGGTGGCAAAGATAAAGTTTTTTACTAAGTATGATGTGGATATACCTAACTTTGTTCTTGAGTTTGAATTTATTGAATATAATCCAGTTTTAACTAAAAGAACTAATAATTTGGATGAAAATGCAAATGAGGATGAAACTATAATTGATGGAAATAGGAATCTAGGAGGAAATATGAATGTAGGAGAAAATTTGAGTGATAATGTGGGTTATTATAAGAGACCTAATAGATATATGAGTTGGAACCTACAAAGGAAATAAAAAGGGACTATAGTAGTAAAGATGACATAAATAATAACAAACCACCATAGAAGAAGTTAAGTATAATGTAGAAGATAGTGAGCAAAAATTCATAATTCAAATGATATTTGCTAATACTTTAGAGGCTAGGGCTATGATTGCAAGGTATACAGTATAAAAAGGACTTAAAATGAAGATAAACCCTAATGAACCATATAGAATTAGGATGAAATATATGAATAAAGAAGGTTATCCTTTATTGTTATTCATTTCTAAATATGGAAAGAACTTAAGGCTAGTAGTGAAGATATTAAATCTTGAACATCAATGCTATAAACATTATTTTATCCTTAACTGCCAGTTACTTAGCAAAACATTTCAAGAATATCATGTATAAGAATCTAAGTTTCATGTTAAAAGAGATGAAGGAAAGTACTGAGAAATATTTGAAGATTAATGTAAGTATTGACAAATGTAAAAGAGCATAGAAACTGACTAGGGATAATCTTGATGGAAGTTTTAAAGTTAAATTTGGTTATTTGAAAGCCTATGCCACTACATTAAAGAAAAGAAATCTAGGAAGAAAGCTGAGATAGAGTTATATAAAGAATTATTAAAAGAAGATAGAAGGGTTTTGCAGAGGATATTTGTATGCTTTGATGCATGAAAGAAAATTTAAAAGGGTAATTGCATACCTATCATAGGTCTTGATGATTGTTTCTTAAGGGGGGTTTGTAAAGGTTAATTACTGGTAGCTGTTGACAAAGATGGTGATGAGCAAATAATGCTGATAGTATAGGCTATTGTTGATAAGGAGAATAAGAATAATTGGCAAGGGTTCTTACTTTAATTGCAATAAAAGTTTAATTTAGGAGATGGTTCAATATATATAATAATATCTGACATCCAAAAGGTTCATAGGTTACGCTTTATCTTTCTTATTTTTATTAATTAATTTATGCCTTATTTCATTTATATTATCCTTATCTAAATTATATTATAGGGATTTATTGATGCTGTTAAGAATGTACTTCCAGAAGCTGAGTATCATTGGTGTGCATACCATGTTTATTCTAATTGGTCAAGCAAATGGTGAGGGGGAGAATATATGAAAAAATTATGGATGTGTGCATGGAGCATGTTTAAGGAAGAATTTAAAGATAACTTAAAAATCTTAGGTGAGGTTAGCAAACAAGTAACCAATGACCTTTTAAAGTATCCACCTCATAATTGGTGGCATGAGGAATAATATATGAAAAAATTTTGGATATGTGCATAAGCATGTTTGAGGAAGAGTTTAAAGATAACCTAAAAATCTTAGGTGAAGTTAGCAAATAAGCAACTGAAGACCTTTTAAGGTATCCACCTTAAGAGTGGCCAATCAGAATAGTTTCAGTCATGCTAACTACATGGAAGCTATGCTAATGGAGTTGGAAAATATGGGATGAAGAGACGATTCAAGCCTATAACAGTATGGTGGCGTAAAAGAAAAAGGTAGTGAAGACTTATAACAAGAGGGTCAAGAGAAAGAAGTTCATGGAAGGTGAATCAGTATGGAAGATTATTCTTCCCATAGGGACCAAGGATAGAGAATATGATAAATGGTTGCCTAATTGAGCTGGACCCTTTAAGATCCATTGAGTTTTGGATGAAAATACTAATTAGTTAGCTAGATTAGATGGAAGTCTTTATAAAAGATACATTAAGCAAGAGTAATTGAAGAAGTATTATCCCATGATGTAGGAGCTTATGAAGAAGCTAGTAGAATGAGTAGTCAACTATAGCTTTAGGGCTAATATGCGGTCGTAGATTAGTTTTGTGGTTTTGGTTTTATGTTTTTTGTAAATTTGATTTATATAAATATGCTTTACATAGAACTATGGTAGGCTAAAAAACCACTATTATAGTTGAAAAGGTCAATGCTATGACTACCTTCGCTATAAAGTAATAGAGTTGACCTTATGGCCACTTTTTATTTCTTTTTACATAGTTTATTTTTGCTTTTGGATTTTCATTTTTACTTCTGATTGAGGAAGTTTGTAATAACAATGGCTACAAGGGGTTACAGAAAAGACCAAGTGATGTGATGCATTGGAACATATATGAGGGGTATAATACTAACCAAAGTTACTATCTAATTAACTAACTTAGTTTAGTAAGAGGGAGTTTTGTGACCATACCTCAGTGCTAGTCTTTAAAGTATCTTAGGACCTAATAAGCCAGGTAAAAATTTTATGCATATTTAGATGCAAAATTCATGGTTAAAGTGCTTGGATGAAGTGATTGGTGAAATGAAGAGTTGGTAAATATCATCATATATGTACTCATTGGTCATACAAAATGCAAAGTGCATATGGATTTAGCTATAGTGAATGAGATGCAAAAATACACCCAAAGAGTTAAAATTTTTGTTAGGCACATGTTCATCAACCATATAGATACAAAGTACAAATGACTGTGATTATAAGTGATGAAATGCTGGTATAGTTAGTCTAAGATAAAGCCTACTTGATAAAGGAAGAAGATCCATTACAATCCTATTTGTGCTTATTATGCCAACCTAGTAAAATACAAATGAGGATATCATAATGGTCAGAGCAGGGTATGTCTAACTTCTCTTGACTCTTTTTCCACTTATTCTTACATTTAGTGATTATCAACTAAAGTGACTAAACTAATTGTGTTTTTCTTAAAAAAACTCTCCAATATCCATTCTTACCTCATTGTTGCATTTATCGAAGCTCTAGACTTTGACTTTTTAATCGAGTCACCACCCGAAGTAGTAGAGGAGAGCCTTGCTCCTAGCCAGTTTGACGTAGAAGCTGCTCGCACTACACTTTCTGTTGTACTTTCATTTGATGTCTCACTGCTAACTGAAAACCAATAACATGATCTTATATTTATCTTTGCTTATTTGATAGCAGTTGCTAGTAATATTTCTACCAAGGATCATCTGACCACTCTAAGAATAGAATGTCACGCCTAGCTCATACCTTGAGTAACATGCTCCCATAGTATACATAACGACCTCCCGAATGGAAATTGCTACATATACTACAAGGGATACATAGTACGTACATATACATAAATGTTGTATGGGGACCACATACATAATGGTGGTGCAAAGGTCGTAGTGTGCTAATATAAAATAAAACCTGGATGTCTTAACATACATTCAATTGAATGAATAAGCCATATATATATATATATAGATACAAATTTTTCATTATACAAAGGGTTCTGAACAACTACAATGTCCCTAGCAAAATCACCACCAAAATACAAGCCTCTATGATTTGTACAAGCTATAAAGAAATAGGCTAAACAAAAACAAGTACGCTCGGCTATCCCCAAGCCACCTTGAGAATAGGAATTACTGACAAATCCACCTCTCAGCTAACACAAGCAATTACCTCTCGGGGCCCTCAATTGTAGGCTCATAACCTGTGTTCATCAATTGATAAATGCTGAGCCAAAGACTCAGTGGTGCTAGTAAACACACAGACACATATCATGTAATCGAACACACGAGTATATCATAGACCAAACATTAGAATGCAATCTCATGCCTTGCACCCTTTCCCTCTTTCTCTTCTTTACTTACTCGACTCTTTTCTTTTCTATTCATTGTGCACAATTTTCTACCATGCTAGGTCTCTGTATGTACCGGTACTCAACTCCCGAAGGAGGGCATTTACTATTCGGGTCTTTAAATCCCTTTTCTTTTTAACTGTATGTCTCGAGACTCAACTCCCATAGGAGGGAAATATAATATATGATTCCATTATGGAATCTTGTTATATATATATGACCCAGCATGCCTTTTTCCTATCATCTCTCACTCTTTTCTTTCAATCACAATCCCTCATGTCATGTTCATGCACCTATATTCAACAGTATAATGTCACATAACATACAAGGGATACCTAGCTAAGCAACCAGCAAGTTCATGTCATAAATACATGGAAACATACAAGGATAGAAGCCCAAAATATCATTTTCTAGGCCTTGCTTGGCCTTTAAAAACACTTAGCACAAACTAGCACAAACCTGGAATAAGCTATTTCTAGCACTTAATCCATAGACTATTAGCTAAACTTGCTTCTTCATGCTCTCACTCCGTAAAAGTAACAAAGTAGGCTCAATTCTACTTAGTAGAAATGTTTAGAAGAGTGAAGAATAAAAGAAAGTCAAAGGGAAGTCAAAACTTATCCTGTTTTAAAAAGGCACTCTTAAATCGCGTATGACCGTACCAAACTTCGTACGCCCGTACCAAACTTAAAGTCTTGATGCCTTGTTTTCCTGCAAGCTACGGTACGATCGCATAACTCCCGTACCATCTCCAGGACACCTGGTATGGGCGTACGAATATCCGTACGCTCGTACCACTACCTAAAATCTAAGACATATGCCATTTAATGCCCTTCTCACGTGGTACCTACTTAAAACACATCTAAACCAAGCCTAAACACACAGAATAGTTGCCCCTCATCCAACCGAGAAGTCACGCTTCCCAATAATGTGACAGCATCACAAGCATATAACAATACAAAACATACGTACAAGCAAATACACACATCCATACATACAATTAGCAAATACATCATCATATGGCAAAACATATACGTATACATGACCCTATATATACACCAGACACGTCACTCACGAGGGTGTGATATAGAAGCAGTGAAGCTCTTTTAGAAATATACTAAAACTATATAGTTAAATTGATAGTTGTCAAGGAAACTACATTTTTTCAAAGACCAATACTAAAAATATAAAGAAGGCATGATAAAGTGGTAGAAGTAGGTCAAGATGGTGGAGATAGCTGCCAGAGAGTTAGAAGAAACAGAGGAGGAAATCAAAGAGCTATAGAACAGGATCCTTAGTCTTAAAGCCAAATAATAAAGTCTTATCTCGATGGGTTTCTCTTCAAAGACTAAGTTTGAGTAGACCAAGAGTTTAGTACACTCACTTCAAGCTGGGTACCATGAGATCCCACTGGAAGCAACTGAAAGGAGAATATGACTTACAAGCTTAAAAGAGTACATATGTTTCTTTTGTTGATGTATGAGACTAACTATTATGCTTTTCAGTAAGTTCAATGAGTTATAAGCATGTAATTAATTTGACATTTATTTCATTTGGATATCTTAATGATGAATGCCCCTTTATTTGACTTATATAACCTCTATTTGCCCCTTGACTTTCTAGGACTGATAAAATTCCTCCTTTATATACCTTACTTTATATATTTACATTTATAGGCTATTGAACCCAAAAGCAGGTAAGTTTTCACTTTTCTTCTTCTTTTGACTTATCCTTTATTCCACTACTCTCTATCACCCAATTCATGTATGCTCTTGTAAGAACCTTTCAAGCTTGGCACATGACCCCTTGCTGGTAAGCCCTTCTCTTTGTTTACCATGTTTTTAGCCTAAAACATGCCATAACCTTACTTTAACCATTATCATATCCTCATTTATATTTTATAAGGTTAACATAACAAGCACAAATGGGACTATAATAAATCTTCTTCTTTTATCAGGTAAGCTCTATCTCAGACCAATTATACTAGCATTTCATCATCTTATAATCACAATCATTTGTACTTTGCATTTGTATGGCTAATGAACATGTACTTGACAACAATTTTGGCTCTTTAGGTGAATTTTTGCATTTTATTCAATATAACTACAGCTATATGCAATTTCCATTATGCACGGTCGCTAAGCATATGCGTGATGATATTTACTAGCTCCTCATTTCACCAGTCACTTCACCCAAGCACTTTAGCCATGAATTTTACATCTAAATATACAATACTTCTAAAAGTAGAATAACATCATACCCATAAGTTAGGGTGAAAGGGCTAACAGTTGTAGCGTTCCTCTTTGATATATGGTATACCCACAAAGTTTCTATCAGAATCTTATACCAATCTTTTTGATTCTCTTCTAACATCCTTTCTAAAATAACAATGAGAATTTTTTTAGATGTTTCACTGTGCCCATTAGCCTAAGCATAATGAGGAGTTGAATTAATCAATTTAATGCTATAATTCTTCATGAAATTCTATATTTCCTCACCCATAAACATAATCCTTTAATCAGTTGTTATAGTTTGTGAGATAATAAATTGGTGAATGAGATTCTCTTTAATAAATTGAATCAGCCAGTTCATAAAGTAATTAGTCATAACAATGATAAACGAATGCCCCTTGGAAAAGGTATGATAGATCTTACTTATTAAATCAATAACCCAACCCTTAAAAGGCCACGACTTTACTATAGAGTAAAGCTCTTTAGCTAGAACCTTTTGAATACTCTCATATTTTTGACATTTAACACAATCCTTAGCATAAGAAATGTATTCTTTTAGGATTATCAGCTAATAGTAGTTGTCTCTTTTAATTATCCGCCTAATCTTAACTCTAGCCTGATATGCTATGCATACCTTTTCATGAACTTATTACATAACCTTCATAACTTCTTAAAAAGCCATACACTTAAGCAACGGGCCATTAAATATACAACTTGCCCTCTAATAACATATAATTAAAGTGTATACCTTCACTTTATAAAGGAATTTCTTTCTTGGGTTGCTTAAATATTTCTTAAAGTCAGCTCACTAATCATTAGTCAAGTCAAATTCAACATTGAAACTCTCTACTTATATTCCTCATTCTAAAATTAATAATGACTCATTTTCTCTATGACAATAAGTTGATGCATGAACTCTTCTAACATCCTTAATCCCAAAGCAAGCGATGCTAACTCATCATCTTTCTAATTAGTTTCTCTCAATACATACATAAATGAAACCTCCTCAAACTAATTAAGTAGTTACGCGGTAGTTGTAAAATAGGCTACTAGTGACACACTGTTATGCTATACTTGCCAGAGAGCTATTTTAGGACTAATGGAAAATCACCAATTATCATTACATTTTTTAGCTCCTAATTCTTGTAAATTCTACAATCTGATTACTAAAGCTTAATAGTCCAACCCAAAAAATCTGCTAATACCTATCCTTTTATCAATTTTTGGGGATAATATATAAGAGTGAATTCCACTAAAGTCAAACACCACTTGCCTACTTATCTATTCAGTACATACTTTATCAAATTCATAGGGGAATGTTATATAAACTCACCTATTAATCAAGTAATGATGCAATTTAATGCATGAAAAGTATAAGACCAAATGCAACATCTTGAATGTTAGTTGATGCTTTTCCTCCCATTTGAATTCCTATAATTCTTTTAGTCTCAATAGATCTAATAATTCTTTGATCTTCTATAAAGTTGCGGCCAATTCCCCTAAATAATACTTAATCATTGACCTCTTCAATAGTTACAGTCTGGCTCATTGGTCAATAAGGCATGATGTCCATATGTTTTAATTCACTATTTGACTGTCTTTGAAGCATTTTCATATTCTCTTATGACATATAGATATACTTTGATCCACTATTCTTTTTCCTCTCATAAAACTTAATTGGACTATAATGAAGATCATAAATCGAGCATCTACAACATCCAAGTTTACTTGGAATGATTGATCATTAGCCCAAACCACTTCTACATTATTTCCTTTCCATAATAATAGAAATTAGTGTAAGGACAAAGGTAGACATCAATTTACATAAGTTCAATCTCTCTCCAATAATGCATGATAGTTAATACTTGAATTAATGATAAAAAATGCTGACAACGAAGTAGTAAACCCAATTATCAACTCCACTGGTAGAATACCTATTGTCTTTGAAACTTCTCCATTGAAAGGTGAAACCTACACATTTTTTTTAATTAAGTCATCCTTTGTTTATCTAAGGAGATGCATCATATTCGATGGCATGATGTTCATAGCCGAGCCAATATCAATGAGCATCCTAGAAACAGGCATCTCATTCATATTTGCCATGATATTAAGTAGTTTAATTTATTTGGTCATCTCTTCATATGGATTTTTGAATACCAATCTTTTGGGTTTATAAAGGTGGGACACTTAGACAGAAAATCTGGTATAGCACTCTTCTTTGTATCAATGCTAATTTTAGGGTCCTTAGGAACATTTATCTTTTCTCTTCTTTGCATAAACTTATACGACAACATTACTACATTACTAGTAGTATCGAAATGGATAAAAATACCTATAACTGATTATTCCTCCTCTTAAAAATCCTTTTCCTCTACAATCTCCTTTTCTATGTTTTGGTCAATGGTTCAAAAAACTTCTGATGACACAATCTATACCATTTTTTACCATCGAAGGAACCATGAACCTCAGCTGATGCCCTTGACCCTCTGCCTTTTCAGGCTTTTTCTCCTTCAAAGAAGAATTCTTATCTCCTCACTTCCATACATTCAAAGGCTTTTTCAATCTTTACCAAATAATTGCTTTACTAGAACCTTCATGATCAATCATTATGTCTCCTATAAACATTCTTACAAGGACCCAAGTTTGTATGTCATTATCCGTTGGTAACTCTAGCTTGCATAGCCTGACCATTCACTTTTTCCTCTAACTTTTTAGACTTGCAACATTCAACAAAGATTGTAAATCAAAAGTGGTTGTAGCTAGAGGTAGTGAAGGGAATAGATCCTCATCAACCATCATGATCTCCTTTTTCTTAGAAAATTTGAGTACTCCCATATTAATTTGACCATGTATCAAGTTTCTAAATATCTAGTAGGAATTGATAGTATGAGTCCAGGAGTTATGATATTTGTAATAGTCTTTGCTCTTCTGCTTTTTTGGGATGGAAACATGTGGTCAGGTAGAAGTTTAATCACTTTTTTATTAAGTAGAAAATCAAAAATATCTTCTATCTTAGTAACCTTAAAGGTATACTGCAGCTATTTCTGTATGTAACCTATTTTTTCTATGAATTTAACACTTTTTTCACCAAGGAAGGGTGTATGTAGGAACCAAAACTTGATACATTTACAACAACCACATCCAAATTTATCATTTCCTAGTAATACATTCCCATTTTTGCTTTCATCCTCTAATTCTCTTCTCTTAGTAGGTCCTCATATTCATGCACTTTTGTTACTAATTCATAAAAGTCCCTAAACTCCATACCCCTTAAACTTCTTATGGAACTCAATGTCTTAGTATCTCTATACTATTTTTACAAATTCCCCCTTTAGGAAAGAAGATTTTACACCTATTCCTCAGCTTTTTTAACCTGATAATAAAAGAATCAGTACTCTTACTAACCCTTTGAGTTACTCTTAATAACTTTGCTACACACACACCTTGGGTTTGGCCCTAAAAAACTATATGTGAAATTATCTTTCAAGATCCTACTAGGTTTAGAGTAAATTTCAAGGTAGAGTCATAAACTAAGTAGAAGCCATACCAGTTAGAGAAATGAGGAATAAACATAGTTTGGAAAAATTAAAATATTAGATTATGAACCTGGCTACATGTTCCACAGTAGATTGTTCATTATCCCTTGAGAATATGGTAAAATCTAGAATTCTATAACCTCTTAGTTATAGGTTATTCCTATCAACTACGTCTCGATATGGTTTATGAAATTTGGATGGCTTAATTATCTTAAGCTTAGCCTATATAATTCCTATACAACTTCTCTAATAAATTCTACATTAATAGCCTCTCAAGCTATATCTAGATGAAAGGCCTAAGGAACCAACCTATTCAATACTTGAACATTGCCTCTTAGGGCTCTCCCTAAAGGTGTCTCAATATTGTACTGATTAGGAAATAGGAGGGGATTAGTGGTAGCAAAAATTTGATGAAGGAGAGCAGATGGTCTACCATTTGACTAACTTTGCAGAGTCTTATTTCCATCTTCACTCCTATGAGGTGAAACATATCTTTCCTCTATAGGTATTCGCGACGTCTGCCGTATTTCTCTATTTGAATGAGTCATTACCACTCCTTGCTTCCCGAGCCCTCCACCTGAACATTTTCTATGCAAAAACTAATTCATCTCTTGAACCAAGGTGGAATATTGTAAGAATTGAGGAATATTCAATTTCTCATCCATTTTGTTCATATTCAAGGGTTGGACCTCTTTCCTCAAATCACTCATGTTGATGGTAACATTTTCCATACTATTCTCAATAATCTTACCTAAGAAAGTGATTAAAGTAATTATGCTCTCTTCAAGGTCTTGATCACTTGCTATTTTGTTGTAATTATCTAGTCTAAATATTATATTATTTATGTGTTTAACTTAATTTTCTTTTAAGTTTTATTAAGTATTATGTATATTTTATAGTTTGATCTAATAATGTTTTGAAGAAATCCCA
>CANYBF010184205.1:0-19351 GCA_948192965.1 Dalechampia spathulata
GCAGTACCTTAAATTAAGTAACATTATTAATGGTTTGTAATAATGAATAATTATGACGATGCTTAAATTATAATATGTATGCAAGTGATAACTCTGATATGATGATAAGGTAATTATGATATTATGATAATCCAGGGACTGAAATTTATTAGATGTTGGATCGTATGCATATTTATAAATTGTAAAAAAAATGTACACAAATCCCTTGTAGGATGTTTGTTGACTTTCTAGAAGAGAAAGTTAATAGACATTCTATGGGAGCATGTCTACGTGGGTGAAAGACGTGACAATTTAACACCAATTTAGTTGTGTTTAGTTACCCTAACAAAATAGAATTGTTGAATGTAAGCATAAACACCTTCTCTAAGTGGCATGAGTGCTTATGTTCAATCTCTTCTTCCAATTCAATTCTGGAGTGAGTTGATCATGTAAGCAATATAGATGGCTTACCTAGCAACATTCTAAATTAACAAACCCTCTATGAAAGACTCTACTAAAAACCATCAAACTATCAATCCTTTAAAACTTTTAGATGTCTAAGTTACGCACCTTCATAAGAATAAGTTTTCTCTTAAAGCCATTAAATGTGTTCATCCAGGTTTTATAGAAAAGTATAAAGTTTACAAGCTGTATTCACTAAAAGAAAACATAATTATCATATCAACAGATGTTAAGTTCCATGAAATGGACTTTCCTTATTCATAAAACACATTACCATTAGTTAATACATAACCAGTTCCCATACTTATCATACAAGACAACCAAATAAGTAAAACTTAACTTTTAGAAAGATACATTACTAAACTCAATTTTCCAAACACATCATCAGAAAATATGGTAAAAGAAATCATACCTTTAAGGTATAACACTCGAGCGCATCATAAACCCCTTGGTTAGAAGATTTATAGCAACAATTGGTATGTTACCATTATAGGCAACTCCACAATTCACCCCTAAATATCTTCAAACAATTTCTCTTATATATTCAATACATGAACCCACTAGTTTTAAAGATCCCTGGTAGAATGAGAAATAGGTACAAGCCATGCAAAATGAGTTACAAGGCTTGGAAGATAGTTAAACCTAGGAACTAACATTTTTACCTATATGGAAGAAACCCATTGAATCAAAATGGGTATATATGGTAAAATATAATGTAGATGGTTCTATATTAAGATATAAAGTGAGGTTAATTGCAAAAAGGTATTATTAGTTACTTGACATTAACTATCATGATAATTTCTACTAATGACAAAGTTAGTAATTATCTAATTGTTCCTAGCCTTATAGTAGCTCATCAATGGCCATTTCATCAACTCAATATAAATAATGCATATCTACATGGACATATCAAGGAAGACCTTTACATGGTACCACCTAAGGGCTATATAAAAGCGTAAACAAGATAGTACTAAAAGTTAGCCAAGAGTTTATATAGACTCAAATAGGCTGGTCGAATATGGAATAAGGAGTTAACCAAGAAGCCTGTTAGTATTGGATTCAAACAATCATAACATGATACATGTTTATTCACTTAGGGCCTTGATGAAAGTTTTCTAACACTTATTGTATATGTAGATGACATCCTAATCACAAGATAACAAGTTTTACAGATATAAATAGTTAAGAAATTTTTACAGGAGGAGTTAACCTTTAAAGATTTAAGCTTAGTTTATTATTTCCTTAGCCTTGAAGTCTCCAAATATGTTCAAGAAATAAAAGTACATCAAAGATTTGATAATAAAAATATAATTAACCACAACAAAATAAAAAAAATCCCTTATTACATAGACATCGATTAGACTTAAACAATAGTGCATTACTATCAAAACCAGATAGGTATCAATGATTTGTTGACAAACTTCTTTATTTAAGGTTAACTCACTCTAATCTAGCCCATGCAACTCAATAACTTAGTCAATACATGCAAGCTCTATGATGAAAATCATCTTAAGGCTTGCATGTAGTCTGTTACTTGAAAGGAACATAGACATATGGATTATTACGATGAAAATCATAATTAACTGCTTATTACGATGTTGATTGAGCAACTTGCACTATCATATATAGATCTCTTATAGGTTATTATATTTTCCTAGATGATACATTGATCTCCTAGAGAACCAAGAAATGGAAGATGGTTAGAAAATCTATGATGGAGGCCAAATATAAGAGTATGGCAAAGATAGTTGGGGAATTGAAATGATTATCATACCTTTTTATAGGATCTACAAATATCCTTGAAACTTCCTATACCATTGCACTATTACAATAGAGTCGTTATCCATATAATACCCAACATGATATTTCATGAATAGATAAAACATATAAAGATAGACTATCATATAGTTCAAAATAATGTTCAAATCAGATTTATCACTATTGTAGATGTTCCATCATAAGATCAAATAGTAGACTTGTTTACAAAGTCTTTAGGAGCAATAAAGTTCCAATCTTTATTAGCAAAGATGAAGTCAACTTTTCAAATCCTACCATTATCTTATGAAGGGGATGAAGAGAATGACAATATATATGATTGTAAAAAATTGAAGGATCAAAAGGCTTTTTAAGAAGGATATAAAATGGATGAAGTTAGATGTTTGACAAGCAAAAAAGAAAGTGAAGGAACAATGAACAAAATACAGAGGGTGCAAATTAATTGAAGGAAGAATCTAGAATAAATGTATTAGGGCTATTTTATTTGAAATGTTTTGTTTTAGCAATTAGGCTCTAAGTTGTGTACGTGTCCATTATAAGCCTTCTAGAAGGTGTCTAGAAAGTTCGATAAAGCTAAATAAAATAACAACCAAAATGAATGAACAAGCATGACATAACAAATTACAAAATAAATTTTATCTTCATCTTTAACTATATAAATTTTTTAATTAAAAATCAAGAAATTATAATAGTAAACGGATAATATTTTTGACAATTTCTATTATAAAAGAAGGATGAATCTTTTCATTTTAGATGTTAGAAAAATTAAATTCTCTTGAAGATGAATGTATTTCATAGTAACTATTATGTGAGCTTTTGATTTGTATTTAATTGGTTGCCTTATTTATTGGGCAAATTAATAGTTTAAGGGTAATTATGGGAAATATCAATTTTTTTTATCTCTTTTTAAAAATATTGTTAATTTGACTTTTAATTTAAATTTTTGTCATTTTTATTATGTAATTACAATATTATTCCTTTCAATTTATTTTTTACTATATTATTTTTCTATTTTCTCCTTGTTCTTCTTATATATATATATATATATATTTTTTATTTACTAATATATGCTATTAAATAAATATACATAATATAATATTTTATATAATAAAAATATATCTATATTTGGTATAAACATATTTGTTAATATATATCATAATATATATTGAAAAATAATGTATTTATGTACATATATTTACCAAAATATATCATATATTTGATATATACTAGTATAATATAATATATATTTATTTATACATATTTACCATGAAATAAAATCAAACAAACAAAACAAATATTATAAAAAAATACCAGAAAGATATATAAAAACATAATTAAATCATATAACAAACCATTAATAAATTAACAACAAATTAATTAGAAAAATAAAAGAATAAAAAGAAGAACAAAAATAATTACAAAGAATAAGAAGAAAAAAAGGAAGGAAAAATCGAAAGAAAAAGAAATTACAAGAAGAATAAGGAAAAAAACACAATGATTAAAAAGTTAGGTTTCTTTTACTTTAATGATTTTTCAAATTTTTAAAAAGATTTGAAGGTAGAGGTGCATTTTAGAATTACTAGAGTTTTATAACGTGCGTTGCACGTTCATATGATTTTTTTGACCCATCATTTATAATAATTTCATATTTTATTTTTTCAAATTTTTTACCTTTGTAATATTTTATATAATTTTAAATTAATATTTTACATTTAAGCATTATGTACTTATTTAAGATGTTGTTTATATAATATTTTCATTCATTCATTTATAAAAAAAATGAGAGCAGATGTTTATTTATCTATTTAATAGTAAAACCTCTTTATAAACTATATTTTTTATATATGTTGGTTCCTTCTTTTTTAGATCATCCTTTTTAATTAATACTTTTGTTGTTGAGCTTGAAATCTCTTTTGATAATACAACATATAATTATTCATGTAAAAAAATCTTCTAGAAAGTATACTCCTATATTTGGTATTATTTATCCCTGTGCCTTCTTTATAGTTATTGCAAAACATAAGCGTATTAAAAATTACCTTCTTTTGAATTGGAACAGATATCCTACATTTTCTGGTGGATTCAGTGGTATTCTTGGTAATAACACACTTGTCTATTAGTATGTTGCTCGGCTGTTATTTCAGCATGTATAATATTTTTTTCAAATCTTCTGCATACCATTCAAGTTCCATTACATAATTCATTCGATGCATCCAAATTCCTTAAAAGTATTATGGGTAATTAACTTTCAACTATAGTTTATGTGGTGGGATTTCATTCAGTTGCAAAATATTTAGAAATTCTTTTGATAATTATGTTGAAGTCATCAACTGCATAATCATAATTAAGGTACACTTAAGTCTCTCTTGGGAGCATATCTATCATCATCTGATTCAGTTTATCCATATATTCATTCTTTGTTATCAATATTACATGGTTTAACATGTATTTTAATGATATTGAGTTCTCACCATTTTTATCTGGTATGATTATATTTTCATCATACATTGCAGGCTCTTTCCCATCCCTCACTCTTTGTAAGAAATCACTAAAAGTTATGTTTGATCTATCTTGCATGTTATTTGTCAATTTGAGCACTTCCATTTTATTCCAAAGATATGATGTTACTAGACTTATGTTAATTGTTTCTTGCATTATTCTTTTAAGGACCACTGATAATACCTATCTAAAGTCACCTTTAAATACCATCACTTTTCCGTCAAACAGATCATTGTTATTCATTATATCTCTGAGCATTCTATCAACTGTCTCCATTGTATATTTCTTGGTCATTGATGCTTCATCCTATATAATCATACTGACTTTGCGTAACAACATTGTTAAGCCACTCTATTTTGATATACCATATAATGTTATTTTTATTAGATTGAGTGGAATGTTGAATTTAGAGTGTGTGGTCCTTCCTCCTTGCATTATTGATGCTGCTACACCTAAAGTTATTATTGTTAGAGCTATATTTCCTTTTGATATTAAATTAACCAATAATGATCAATATAAGAAAGTCTTCCTTGTATCTTCTGGTTCATCCATAAAAAATATTACAATGCATCTTGAGTTTAATCTATTCATTAGCATTATATATGCATATTTTTTTTCCAAATTAAGCTTTAACACTATATCAATGTCTTCTTGTGGCATTTACACTACTATCTCCTTTGCAATATCTATATTATTGATCTCTATTTGGCTAAGCTAGTAACTTTCTTTTATAGGCATATCATAACTTTTCACATCCTTAGTGATGCTAATCAAGTGCTTTCAGATATCACTCAAAGTGTAAGCTATTTGTATTTCTATCGAGTTCTCATGCATTTTAACATAATCTTCATCCATCGATTGGAAATTACCTTTCCATAGTTTTTCAATATTTGTAGGCTCACAATACACCAATAGTGTTGCAAACAATTTTCTTAACTTTGATGGCATCTTGAATACTATTACCTTACTCATGCATTCTTCTATGCTCTTATCTAATTCAAGCAACCCCTTCATTATAGCAGCTTCCTTAAATGTTGAACATTACATACCATATATTATTAGTAAGTCATCAAATGACTTTGAACCCTTAACATTATTTAAAAGCATCCTTAAATAATATCTTTCTCCTTCCATTGGGTTGGCTGTATTTACCCATCCGATGTTATTTCTAGTTTTTTTTTCCAATCTTGATTTTTTACATTCTAAACATAATGCCACATATCATTACCTCTAGTTTGCTTTTAAAATAAATGAAGCTCTCATCCTTTGTATCTTCCTTTAAAATCTAAAATCTTAGGGAAGGCAAAATTATCCATCATGATGATGAAATGTCTGGATGCTTGAAAGAATTCAAACTTGCGAGTCCTAAATTTGATTGTAAGGATTTCTTTTATAGTGAAATGGTAGTGGAGTTCACTATCCTTGAATTGACTAGACACATACTAATAGTGATTCTTTTCCATTATATAGGTAGATTAGGATAGCTCCCCATGCTAGGTCACTAGCATCTATCTGAATGATGAGCCATGCCTCATCTTATAGAATAGACATTGGTAGAGTTTTTTCTGCTAGTTCTTTCAGTGTCTTAACAGCCTTAATGTGGTCTTAGGTCCATGATGGAGAATTCTCGTAGTTTAATAATAGACTTCTTTTCTGACAGCATAATTCTAAAAGAATGGATTATTTATGGAACCTGATAAGGAGTGCTTCATGTTCCTTGGCCATTTTTGAGAAGAGGAGAATATCATCTATGTAGATGATATAATGTTTAAGAAAGGATTTAAATATGTTGATCATGGCCTTTTGAAAAACAAAAGGGGCAGTTTTGAGATCAAAGGGTATGATAGTCCATTAATGCCGAGCATCAGGGATATAGAAGGTTGTTTTGTATCTATCCTTAAGTTTCATCCCTAATTTCCAAAACCCGAATCTCAAATCAAACTTGGAGAAGTATTGGGCTTTTTAAAGATGAACTAACAAGGTTGAGATTTTTGGAATAGGGAACTTATCATGTGTTAAGAAATGGTTTAAAGGGTTATAATCTATGACAAGCCTCTTTTTCCCCAAAGTTTTTCAAATCTTTTCTCAACATATAAATCTTGACAAGCCTACTAAGATTTTATGGGCTTAATGAGGCCTTGTTGGAGAAGTTCAAGACATTCAGCCTACGCAAGTGCTAAATCCATTGGAGACATGCTCGGATGGTTGGCTTTTAGGGGGTTGACATCTTCATTAAGCTTAAAGGGGATAAAAATGAAGAAGTATGAATTTTTGTATAATGATGAAGGGTGTTTGAAGGATAAATGGGAATCTAAACAACATGGAGCAAACAATTCCTTCATGTGTGCAAAGTTTGGAGGGACATCAGAAATAAAGAAGAGATTAGGCACACTGTTTGTATAAGGCTTAAACTATCTTTTAAATTTGATTCCTGTGGAAAGGATTTGAAGTTTTTCTACTAGGTGGTAGACATCAAAGCCCACTAATATATCTTTTTTAATCAAATAAGATCTAATCACATGAGTTCAAATAATGTAGTTGGAGAAGAATTGTAATCCTACTTTGTTTTTGGAAATTAAAGTAGTTTGAAATCTTTTCCCATCTGCAGTAGTGA
The DNA here is from genome assembly GCA_948192965.1 of Dalechampia spathulata. NCBI lineage: Eukaryota > Viridiplantae > Streptophyta > Magnoliopsida > Malpighiales > Euphorbiaceae > Dalechampia > Dalechampia spathulata. Next base: position 7,331 of record CANYBF010184205.1, read on the forward strand.
AGTACTTAATCTTTTCTTTCCAGTGATCTTTGGAAGAACATCTGGATTCGTTATAGTACTATAAGAGCTTGTATCAAAGAAGGCTATGACATGGACTGGTTTATCAAACTTAGAAGGAAGAACCTGGATAAGGACTAAGCAAACAGGACATGAGAAGTCTATAAAATTGATTTCTTCAGATGAAGTGTCTGATGAGTCAGTGGCTTTAGAAGATAATGGAAAAGAAGCAGATAAGGATAAAGAAGAAGAGGAGGATTGAATAGGTGCATGTATTTTACAAGGTAAGGGTAATTTAGGAAATTAGTATGAAATGTCAAAGAAAGAGATGGGATCTGGTGATTTTTGTGGAGAAGGAGGGCATAAGAGAAAGTTTGGAGATTTAAGAAATTCTAGGTCAGGAGGTTCCTGTTTTAGTTCAACAAGTTTATCAATCTTATAAATAGGATATGATTCTCCTTCATATTCAGAATCAGAACTTGAGTTAAAGAAAGGAATAACAATAATAGTATCAGCTGAAGCTTCTTCTTACTCAGAAAGAAAAGACTCAAGATCATACTCTGATAAGTAGTCAAGAACAGAAGATTTGATGTGCTAAAGAAGAGCTACTATTCTTTTAGGCTTTTGCTTACAATCTTTTATAAAATGGCCTTTTTACCAACATATAAAGCATTTTTCAAATTTACCTTTGGGTCTAGACTTTCTCCTAAACCATCTTATTCTTTTAAGAGAAAATCTCTTCTTCCTGTACTTCTTTTTACCTGGGCCATATTTGAAGTGATGCTTTTTATGAGTTTCACAAGAATAGTTTCCTTATTACATTTAATCTTTAGATAATTGCAATCACATACCTTCATAACTATAAGGTCTCCTTTTAAAATTTTTGAAAAACATCTGCTGTTCACACATCTTGTCTATGGTAGATAAAGTGAACTGCCATATCTCATCAAGGGTAATATAACTGATGTCTCTTTTTCTATCTTGCAGCATTCTCTAGATCTCTGGTTAAACTTCCTCTGGAAGAGAGGATACAAATGTATACTTTAGATTGTTATCTTGCTACCCATGTATCTGGTAGTAGAGCTTAGATATCTCTGTATATTGCTTTTTAAGATCCTTACAATTATACGAACAATATTTTCTATCAAAGAACTCCTGCTTCTTTTAATAAAATATTAATTCATAGTTGCCCAAAAACTATTGGTGAATCACATTGAGTGCTTGATCAATGAATGTAACTGATAAGAATTGTAACTGGACATATTGAGACATCTCTTGGAACTATTCCCTGAGGGAACCAGTAAATCTTGAGGTGAACTCTATGAGAACATTTTTGAGAGTTGCCTCTGGATGTGTAAGTTGTAAGTCTATCCATGCATTGAATTCAAGAATTCAATCTCTCCACTTATAAGGTGGAAGATCATCAAATGTAAACTAGGGACCTATGGATGGTTTATATGGATGATGAGTATAATGATCACCTTCCATATATTCTAATATGACTTCAGGTTCTTTGACTACTGGGTCTGTAGCTGTTTATATTAAAACCTGAGGGATATCCATATCTTGAGAAGTATTTAAAGATTCCTTAGTATCCATGGAGGACTTAGAACTAGATGAAGTTTGATAATATGCCATAAACTAGTATGGTATAGGTCCTTTATCTTTTGGTTCTTTAGGAGGAATAGTGGAGGTATGTGGTATTTGAGAAGTAGAAGGTCTAGAAGTGGGTCTCTTTTGAGCAGTATTCCTGATAAGATCATAGACCATTGAGAATTGCTTTCTAGGAATAGTAGCTATTGTCATAGGGTATGATAGATAGTGAAAGGGAAAAGAGAGGGAGAAAATGGTTTATGCATATCCTTTTCAATCTTACTAAGCTACTTTTGAAGCTATCTAATCTTTTTTTTTCTTTTCCTTCAAATAAAGGAGATGTTGGATTGGTAGATAGCAATTTCTTGAAGTCAACATCAAGTTGAGCAATCCTTTTTAATAAGGATGAATGCATCATATTTACTTCACTTTGGAAAGAGGAAAGTTAATGTTGTATTGTGTCTATTTTATTAAGTGTCATATCCAACTTACCATCTATCTTCTTTAGATAGTGGTTTTGTGTGATAGCATTATGTGTCTGCTAATTCAAAACTTATTCAGAGGGAGATCAAGATCTCATATCTTCTAAAGATAGTACCATGGTAAGGATCACATATGGTATGGCAGCAACACATGTCTGAGTATTATTGGTCCATTATAACGGAAGAAATTCCTTTCGTAATAACATCATACACTCTTGAGGAGTTGAGTGTGACATAAATTTCTCAACAAAATAGGAATAAAACGTTAGATGATGAGGACATTCAAGAAGTCCTTCTTTTGCAAGAATCTCAAGACATCTCTTGAGATAATCATCATTTGTTAAAGGCTTTTGTCCTATCAAGTCAATCCATGGCTTATCATCATCATCCTTATCATTATGATGATGTCTTTTGAGATAAGTCTATTTGTAGCAATCTGAAGACATTTTCCTTTGTGTCTCGATCTTAATAATGGAGACATGAGCATCTGTCATCTATTCATCATCTTCATTTTTGCATGAATAGTCAGGGTCATACATGTTGGGATCAACATCCCAAATAAAGTGGCCATCATTTTTGACTGGATAGATCTTATAGCTAATGTGGCTAAAACTATGAATAAGAGCCTTTAAATACTTGCTTTTTACTGGTTGAACCATAGAGACAGAATATCTTTTTGATGATCTAACTTTAAGAGGGAGAAAAACAATTTTGATAAGAACCATCCAACTGTCAACTGAACATTGGATCCTATTCCTGTACAGATTTTATTTGTTAATGCAACTTCTCATAGTCAGTTATCCATTCTAAAGGGATTAATTTTTCAAGATCCTCCTTAGGAAGTTGATATGAAGCTTGAACTATGGTAAGGGTAGAAGTACCATCTGCAAAAATATACAATGCATCATGATGATTGGATATGCTCCTTTATATGAATAGAAGGCCTATAAAGGATTTATTTAAGGCTTTTGGTGAAAGAAGTAGATCTTCTGAAAATAACGTAAGGATTAATGACATGAATAAGAGAGTTTTCAACTTGAGCAGATTCTGCAATATGAGAAATTTCTACTAAGTTATCTATTTTATTTTTAATAGATTTCTTACATGAACTAGGGAATTAAAGAGAAGAGGTTTTAATAACTGGGTTAAGAGAAACGATATCCATGATTAAGAGGTATCTCGTTTCTTCAATAATTCCCTTGCATAAATTCTTTCAGGCTTTAGGCTTTAATACCAAAGGATGAGAGCTGTCCATCTATATTAAAAGCAAACTAGAGGTAATAATACGTGACATTATTATACCCGATCATCAAAGGTAAGATCTCTGCACCGTACCAATAACACTATGGATCTAGTCGTCTAGCCAATATACCATTATCATATTTATAGTTATCATATATTATAATAGTTGATTAAAAGCTCACCCTACACCCATAACAAGCCTCCATGGTATAAACAAGCCCTTCTGAGCCTCTTGCTTATTGATGAACCAATATAACAATAATAACTTAGATCACTGATGAAGGATCTATGAGCCAAAGCTTTGTTTCATTTTAATAGAGGAACATATTACATACAAAGGGATCATGAGTTGGAAAGAACTCATACAAGAGAATTATTTTCAGAAAGAAGAAAAGAGTGAAATTAGAATGCCATAGAAGAGAAAGAGAAGATTTTATTCTTTGAAAGCTTATGCCTTTATGATCGGTTATCGCTTCCATCAAATTAATTCCTTACAAGCCACACATTGGAATTATAATTTTGTAGCAGTGGAAGTAAGGGTCGAATCCCACAGAGACGGCTTCAACTTACTTAATTCTTTGCATTTAAAAATAAACAAGGTGAATCAGAAAGTAGTTGAGATAAACAAAGAAATAAATAAAATAAAATAAAATAAATTTAAGAAAATCAGTAAAAGTAATTCTCCCAACCGAAAGCATCAAGTATTCATTAATTGAATATGATCACAGATTCAATAATAGTTCAAAGGCAATAATGGCACTAAGCCGGTTATAGTTTGCCGAGCAAGTCTCGCACGCCCCAATCTTCCCTTAGTTGTAAGACGCCATGAAACAAGCTTTATGAAACACCTCTAATCCTAAGATAGACAAGGTAGAAATAGATTCTCATTAAGTCATCCTGAAATTGCATTAGGAATTAGGAAGACCTGACTCTAGTTAACAATTGTGACCCAACATCCCTCGTGTTCAAATTAGATCCTCTAACCTATAGAAGTACTACCGTAAATTGCAACAAGGATAGCATCCTGCTTTACCACTCCAACAATTTGAGTGACTTTTTTGTATCAAACAACCCGCTTAGCTATATGCTAGAACTTAGAAACATGCAATAGGCCTTATTTACATGCACTAGGAACAACAATGGTTCTATGTGACTCAGAATTAGAGATAATAGTGCTTTGCCAATGGAATTAGGATCACTTAGATCTCACATAATCATTAAATGAATGACTTGAATTGATTCCAATAGGGAAAAATAATCATCTAGCCTAGCATCATTGGCGAAATTAACATAAACATAAAAATAAAAATAAGAAAAATAAAAACTAGAATTAAAAAGAATGAATAAAAACTGAATTATAGTTATGAATGAAAAACTAACCGACTAGGGAGCCCTTCTTCATAGGAACATACTCCTATTTATAGAAGGTAAAATAAAATAATAAAAATAAAAATAAATAATTCATAATCCTAATCTTCAGATAAAAGAGTTTGCATTGTTCTCAATCACTTTTTCGTCCAGCTTAAGGAGATTAAGTGTAAGTAAAACTCATCCTTGTCTAATCTCCAAAATTGTCCAGGTGTTGTCGTTTTGGTGTTCCTTATGCCTGCAAGCCTTATCAGCTTCCAGTTCGCAGGTGTTTGAGTTTGACTCAACTTCTTCTTCCCAAAATGCAATTCTGACAGGTCGTTTAATCCCGTCTTATGCCCATAAGCGGTGTCCTAAAACTCTAAAATCCAAATAAGCTTTAAAACTTCTCATTTAAGCATGTTTTCCTAAAACATACCATTTTGACCTGTAAAATACAAAATGTACGCAAGTCAACTGTTCTAACAAATAAATTATGCTAAAATGGGTGCTTTGTGGGCATAAAACATGACATTTTGAAGCTCGATCACTTCACAACTAAAGAGGCTTCATATTTATAATAAAAATTAGATAATTATTACAGATAAGTATAATATGACTATCTTATGAAAACTTGACATTTGGAATTCTTATGTCTGAAGATAAGTATCCATTATTCAATCTACTGAGCCGATAATAGATAATGGCTCTTTAAAAAAAACAAACTACTTTTTATAAAGTATAAAAGCAAACTTCATTATTTAAAGTAAGTGGCTAACACATGAAATCTCTTCCTTTTACTTTATGTCCTATTTCCCCAACCTTTGATAGGCTTGTGGCTTGGTAACTTGTTGTGGTCATAATAATCAGGATCATTTGAGTCACTATCATAATAGGATTTTCTTTATCTTCTTCTGAAAAAGCTAGGAGATTCATTTGGTTTATCAAAAGTGGGTGAAACCTGTGCTCTTTGTATTCTAATAGACCTTCTAATAGGAACAAGAGTTTGATTAGTCTCTTCAATTAGTTATGAATCTTGATACACCAAATTTATAGGATCATATTGTATGGATATATCAAACTAAGAACTGGAGGTGCTAGCTTTTGAAGGTTCCTTGTAGAGATAAACCATAGGAAATTCCTTATTGTTTTACTCATTAAAGACATTAGTTGTTCTCCATAGTAAGAGTTTGGCTCTAATGCTTGTTGCATTAGAGTTAGGAAGGATTTCCAAAACCCTACTGATTATTCTGTAATGTACCTGCCTTCATTAATAATTTTGGACTCATATCTTTTATTAAAGAAGTAAACACCATGATATTTTTTACCATTGTAAAATTAAGGTGTTTAAAAAATTCTTATTCTTTAATTTATTTCAAAAGAGTATAAATTCAATTATCAAGTGATCTGAACCATGTAAGAAATGTCCATACTAGGGTTTGTCTGTTATCTTGGTTATGAAAGAACCAAAGGGTTTCAAGCAAAGGAAGTTCTATAGGTTATTTATAAAGAGTAGTCAAACATCATAGGAACCAAAGTTGACCTTATGTTTGTGGGTAGGATTCAGACATTCTTTGAACAAGTATCCAAGGAAAAGTGGGACTATATCTTGTAGGTTGGAAGAATTGGAGCAATAATTCATAAGTTAACTTGGGCTATGGAAAGGTTCAAAGGTAGTTATGGATGATTTATTGAATTCCAATTCTGGGCCGTCATAATGCCTGGGAAGGTTACTAGAGCAGTGAGTATGACTAGGGCTAGAGCTGATTTTGAAAGTTTGGATAAAAAAATCAAGGATAACATTTGCGTTTCCCTTAATATACCTAACCTCAAAATCATACTTGGTAAGTCAAAGAAGCTGCTTATTAGGAAGATACCTTCCCCCAAAATCCAAGATCTTAAGGAAGGCATAACTATCCATCCTTATAGAGTTATATGGAAATAGATTTATATAGGTTTAGAACTTTATTTACACTTATTTATTTATTATTTAAAAAGAAAACATACATCGATTGGAACCATTAATTAAAGAATTTACTATGCTAAGATTCAAATTAACTTAACTTAAAGTGTGTGTTTATATATGTTTATATATATAATGTTTGCATGAGATAGAGAATAAAGTGTAGGGTTGTGAACAAATATAAAGTAATATAAGATTAATATTGTTTAATAATAATAACAATAAAATTTTGTGCATGGATTCTAAATATTATACATAGGAGTACAAACAAGGTATTTATTAAGAAGACCTTAAATTTGATTAATGATGTGATAAATCTGAAAAGATGATATGTTCTGAGGGTTAGAATATTCAAAAATTTAAATTACATAAAATTAAATAAAAATGAGTATATTGTTATTATATATATATATATATATATATATTTATTTATTTATATTTATGTATGTGTATGTATGTATGTATGTATGTATGTATATGAGAATTTATGTTTGATAGAATGAATAAGATGTGAATATCATAAATTCATCTAATTAGTAATAAACTACAAATACATGTTGGATTATACCTTATTTCTAAAGGAATTATGATGTAGTAATATAGTATAAATTAAATGATTTGTTTTAAGATGCCTTTATGATAATGTGATGATTGTGTTATGCATGTGAAAATGCTATGATGGGTGGGTGGAAAGCTAAGAATATTTTGATGTTAGAATATAGATGCAGATAACGGAAAAGCATTAACCTTTACACTTTTAGATCACTGAGATATTTTAGTACCTAAGTTTATGCTTACGAGTTCCTTAATTGTTATAGACATGACAATAAATTTGAAATATTGGTTTATAAGGCGAAGTAAGGGTGAACATGAATATTGGTTTATAAATTTGAAATATAAGGCAATTAAGTGTGTTCCTCCTTAATGATAGGTTGAGTTACAATTCCTATCTAAGTTGTGCACAACATTATGTATATTTGATCTTGAGGTAGGTTAAGTTATGTCTCTCTTTAATGAGATTATATGGTTGATATGACAGAGTTGTATAATAGTAAGAGTTTATGAAGATGAAAATACATCATACTATATCATTCATGCTACATTCATGAAATATACATGAGATGATATATGTAATAAATGTAATGATATAGTTGTAAAAAAATGAAAAATTGGAGGATGATGGGAAAAGAATATATAATGGTACAAATATGTATTTATGATAAGAAAACTCATATGGTAAAGTACAATGATAATATATTATATTATATGGCTTTTATTTCAATAAATTTTATTAAACGCTTAATTTATGTTACATTTTTTTAGATTTAATCATTACTAAGTTTTACTCAGCATTTGTCAATTGTTACAAGAGACTAAAATCATTTTAGAAGCTGGTATTAAGAGTGACACTATTAGGCTCAAGAGACTTCATTTATATTATACTCCAGTAAGTTCCATGTTATGCAACTATCATTTATACATTCATTTGGGGTATTAATGTAATCGAATGATACCATATGTAAATTTGTTAACTCGTAAAATTTGAACTGTGTATGGTTTATGTATCTAATGAAATGTAAATGGTGATGCACAAGTGATTTTTATTGTCAAAGAATATTCTATAAGTAGTATGGATAATGATGATTGTTCATCTTAAAAAAAAATTACATCCCTTCTTGTTTAGCGAATGATATTAGTAGATGTAATTCACTAAATAATTTTTCAAGAGCATGTTTATGAGTTGGGTGTGACATTTAAGTATTTTAAATTGGAAAAGTTTTCTTAAAATTAAAAGTTATTTTAATTAATAATTTTGAGAAACTTTTTTTAACACTAATGGAGAAATAGAAGATTTTGGAAGCAATTCAAAAAATATAAGTTTAAAGTTTGATCAAGATAATTATAAGGACATTTTATTTTTTTGAAAATTTATGTAAAGAGGGTAATGAATGGTTTTGTTGAGCTCAAGAACTTGTTAGGCCTACTAATTTAATATATTTATTAATTATAATTAAGTTAGAATTTTTAAAATATATTTAAAAATTAAAATAAAAAGATTAAAATTTAAAATTTAAATTAAATAGTAGTATTAGTATTAAATAAGAATTAAAATATAAATTTTGAACAAAAATTAGCAAAGAGATTTATGATCTTGGAAAGATGATTGTAGGATCAACTAAAATAATAATAATAATTAAAAGAAATAGAGATGAGAACAAGAGGAGAATGAAATGAAGAAATAACTAAAAAGAAGAATAGAAGAGAAGAAGAAAACAGATTGGAGGAGAAGAAGAGGATGGGTTGGAAATTCTTCAGGGTTATTGCAAAACAAATTAAACAAGAGAGTTTAGACAAACATAAGAGTAAGAAAGTAAAATTTTGGTAGTGAGATGAGTTAGAAATCATTATGTTTGTAGTTGAAGCTTGCGATGGAAAGAACGGAAAATCAATTTAGTAAAGATCAAGGAAAAAGTAGAGATTTAAAGAAAGAGAGGAAACCAAGAGGGGAGAGCTAATGCAATCATGAATAATTATCAATCTTGAAAATTTAATCATGAGAAAACTGAAATTTGTGTTGTAAAATTCTATTTGGTAGGTAGTTTGTATGATCGAATTGAAGGTTAGTTAATTTAGGTTTAGTTTGGACAAGTAATTCACTATTGGAGATAGAAAACTTAACTTGAAATCCCTCTCACCGTGGCTATAAAATTTGTGTATTTACTCGAAATTAGTTTATTACCGGATTGGAGGATCATTTGAGTACTATAGGATAAGAATTTGGTCATCTCAAGTTATAGATACTACCGGCTCTGTTAGTGGGTCATGAGGAAAGGAATTAATCTATTGCGAGGCTAATGAAGGAGATTTGGATATGAGAAAGGGTTACTGAACCATTATTAGTTGGGTGACTAAATCAGTAAGTTGAAATCCTTAGAAGTGGAAATATGAACTTGGAGTTTGTTAGTGAAATTTCTAATCATCTAAAGTCTAAATTAATAATATTGTATAATTTAAATAAAAAATTCTATTTAATTAGCTAATATTATACAAAGGAAAACTATGGTGGTTAACAAAATGTTAAATAGTAAATTATATTGGAAATTTAAAGAAAATTAGTAAGAAAGTATATCTAAATGTAGGAAGTGTATATATATCAAGTTAAAAATGGGATTGTATTGGTATGGTAAATAAATAATATTAGGATAGTTTGGTTGATAACGAATAAGAGTCTAAAGATTTTATATGTTGAGTTGGTTTTGTATGCTTGGATACATGCAATGTGTTTTGAGATACATTGTAGAATTAGGATCAAGTGAAGGTTGAATGATTGGATATAAAAGTGTTTTAAAATGTTTAGCAAGTACAAAATATGAAAAAATTACTAGCAAATATCCAAAAAATATATATATAGGAAACTCTACCAAACTTTCAATAGAAATCTCTTACAAATTTAATGAATAAAATTAGGAAAAATCTAATAAACAATTTATTATAAATTTATATAAGATTTTATCTAAACACTTTTTATATTTAGCTAGCAAGGAACCAAAATCGAGAAAATCATAAGAATAGAGCTTGGTTCAAGAGATCATAATAGATATGTGATATTTTGAGGCTTGTGTAGATATATATATATATATATATATATATATATATATATATATATATATATATATATATATGATTAATTATTTTTTAGTAAACTTATGTTTTAAATTGTTTTATATGTTTTTAGTTGCATTATGTGATTTTTTCAAATATCACTATTCAAGCTATAATTGATTATATATATTTAAAGTTAATCCTTCTTTTAGAAATCAATAAAAAAATTATTAATTAATTGATATGGTATTACAAGTTTTTAAAGAAAAAATATTTATATTATAAATGCTAGAAACTATTTATGTTTTTATGAGTTGGATATTTGTAAATGCAAAAGTGATTTCATTATGCAATATTTCTAATATTAATGAAAAATCTATTTTTATGTTTTAAATGTTTATAATTCACTATTATATGAAATATGTAATATGATGTTAAGTTTAAGGAATCCCTCATCAATTGGTATAGTTGAGTTTAAGGAATCATGCACTCGCAAGATTTATGCAGTAAATGAGGAAAATGAGTTATAAGTCATTTTTTTTATAAGTGACTTTGATTTTAATATTAAGAAAATTAAATATTGGTTTTTTGAATTGCTACTTTTGAATTGAATTTTTTATGTGAGATATGCTATAAGAGTATGTCACATCAAAAAAGGGTTATGCATGACAAGACTTGCATGAAAGTAAATAAAGTTGCTAGCATAACTTTCTTATTATGAACAATTGCTAATACAACATACAACTTCGTATAAATTCTATAATCATTATTTATTCATTTTGTGCTTTTAGTCATGATATTATGTGATGAAATGTTATTGACTATTTATATGTTTGGTTGTTGATATGAAATGAAATAGGCTTCAATTTCCTTTTTTTCTTTTGATTGGATTTAAAGGAGTAATTTATGGCTTGGTAATTACTTTCATTAAATCTAAGACAATGAGGTTAAAATCATAAATTAATAAATTATTCTCTTTAGTTTAAATTTTTTAAAAGGAAAAATGTCCCTTTTTTGTTTTCTTTATCTTTTCATTTCTTTTATATCAGTAATAAGACATTGATATTGATATTGCATCTTTAAATCTTGTATTAATTAGTTTTGCTTTTGTTTATATTAGTTAGTTGTATTAGCATATATTTTCTGTTTAAATAGTTGCATTAGCAACTCTTTTATTATGAAAGAGCTGTTGGCATAAACTCTTTATTAGCAAAAATAGTTGTTGACATAACCTTTTTATGGTAGAATAAAAAATAATATTTGTTTGTTATTTGTTTGTTATGGAATGTGATTATTTATGTTGTATATTTGATGTTATGATGTTGGGTAATGTATGTTTGAAAGCCTCCTTCTTTACCATGTATTATATAGTGATGTATGTTGTTTTATGTTATACAATGAATGTTTTGGATATGGTTCAGTAATATAATATTATTATTTATGAACTAACTTCTATTTTGTATGTGATTTGGTTCTTTCCTCACCACTAATGTTCAAATTATTTCTTTCGTGTATGTCTTTATTTATTTCTCCCTTTTAGCAAATGTATTGTAATTATTATCTTAATTTTATTAATATCTTTTATCTTTCATGTATCCTTTTCTTATAATTGCAAGTTTATATATGTGGATGTATTGTCACATCCTGATTTTTACAGCCTCACGATATGCATTTATTTTATAAATATGTGACAATGAATGATTGATGAATGCATGAAATGCATGAATCAAAAATGATGCACAAATGTGATAGCTTGATGATTATAATGAAAAGTGCATTTTGAATAGAGAAATT